>JABUQX010091554.1:0-15000 GCA_015478945.1 Trachelipus rathkii | reverse complement strand
TATAGATATATATATTAAATAATATATATAATATATATATTACTTATATATATATATATAAATATAAATATATATATATATATATATATATATATATATATATATTGAACAGCGTGAGTGTAAAATTGTGGTGGTCAACTTGAATGATTGGATAGGCGATTGTACTCTTAGAGTACTAGGGTGGGTTTTGAGTGGGGTATGGTGTTACGGTATTACTGAATGACGTATTAGAGAGTTAAGTGGTGTGACGAAAGGCGAGAATGTGAAAATAAATAAGAGGGTATTAAGGCGGTTTGGTTCATATAGAAAGGATGAATGATAGTAGGTTGGTTAAGCTGGTGTATTGCGGTGAGTGATAAGAGAAAAAGTGGATTGAGTCAGTAAAAGCGTGTTTGAAGGAAAGGAATGTGTATTTAAGGAGGAGGGATCGAACCCAGGCCTAGTGCCACGTGACTATGTATCAAGCGATGGAACGTAAGATCCTTAAAACCGGTTTGGCATTCTTGATTAAGCTGAGAAGGATCGGGAGTGAGTCACGAGTTACAAGGATAAGCAGACGTGGGCTCTGTCTACGTCTCTTTATTCAAAAATTTCAAACATTGTAATATTATTCCAACTAAATATGATTTATTATACTAAATCAGTGTTTTCAAACTGAGGATGGTGACCCCCCAGGGGTGGGTCGTGAGTTATAAAACATCAATACTGATGAGCAGAAAATAATATTTATCCTAAATTTTATTCAAAATTTTTCATAATAAACATAAAATCAATGAGATAGGCGTGCCTGTTTTTCTTTACCTAATTTTTCGAATCATGGTTCTATATTTGGGAGGAAAAAATCGAAAATCTTCCTACAATTGTGGTATTTTTTCTTCTTAGTTTTTATATATTATATATTTTATATATTCACCATTAAAAAAAACGTTATCTCACACAGTTATGATGTGGCGAATGGTATCAATAGTTTCAGAGCTTCTCTTGCAAGCTCTGGTTATTCTTCCTTTCTTTTTATGCAGAAGACATCAATCTTCTGAGAATGGAATTCCATTTTAAGCATTCCGTCAGCAGCAAGTTTAAGATTTTCTTTCATGTTTGTGGTGAGATTAGTCAGTTCAATGGACATATCCAGAAAAGGATTAAGTATCCATCTTTGTCCATCGTCAGTTTGAGATTCTTCTTCTGGAAAGTAACTCAATAGTTGTTCTTTTAAAATTTGCAAACCCACAACCATGCAAGGAGTATGATTGCTAACAGCCAACGATTTATCAGTCGAAATCTCTTCAACAAAATCTTTTCAAAAATAATCTTGTGAACGCAAGGGAATGACTCAAACATCATTTTTTTCTAGAGACGTTGACCATAAACGAATTTTTGCAATGAATCCCTTGATTTTATCCTTGGCTGTTAGAATGTTTTCTTCTCTACCTTGAAGACTCTTGTTTAAAATATTTAGGTGGTCAAAGATATCAGCAAGATATGCTAATTTCAAGAGCCAAGCAGGGTCACAAAAGTTCGCATATTTAGATTTTGCATCTTGTAAGAACATTAACAATTCTCTTTTCAGTTCCAGGATTCCTGTCAATACTTTTCCTTTGAATAGCCACCCGACCTTCGTGTGAAAAAGAAGACTTTGATGGAGTGAACCCACGTCTTCACAAATTGTTCAAAATATTCGTTTAATAGAGTTAGCACAATTTTTTTCCCCCTCGTAAGAGGGGTCGCGGTTTGAATATTTTGGAAAATATTATACTAGTATAAATTTATATATATTATATATATATATATATATATATATTATATATAAATAATAATATATATATATATATATATATATATATATATATATAATATAATATATATATAATATATATATATATATATATATATAATAATATATTATATATATATATATATTTTATATATATATATATTGTTAAGATAAGAAGTAAGATATGAAGGAATATTTATAATACATATTATATATATAATATATATATATACTATATATATATTATTATATATAATACAGGTGAGAAGATATCATTATATAATGAAAATGTATGGAATAATAATAGGTAGTATAGATTAAGACAGAACCCTGTAGTGGAAAACCACTATGACAGAAAAAGATAAGAAAAGATATAAAAGATGCCGCAATGGACCTCTCCAGCATAACAAACAGAAAAAATGCCGAGTGAATATAGCGCCTGTCTCACAATGTTGATATGAGACGACAAGATAAGACCATCACTATATAGATACAAAAATAAGAATAAAAGAGAGATGAAAATATGAAAATTACAGCCAAATAAGGTATAAGAGCTAAGAATAAGGAGGAATCAATATGGCAGGTAAATGTCCGAAAATAAGGATCAGATAATCCCAGACGCGTTCCTATGCTTGAGACCAAATAAATTTTTAAATGAGTATATGGAAACCCCTTCCATTGCCCATTTAAAATAATATATATATAAATAATAAATAATATAAAATATAATAATTAAGCTCCCCCTACGGGGGGCCACCACCAATACTTCACTCTCGTATATTATCCTAAGAGACCGTATAAATATCACAATAATATATCTCGGTTAGTAATGAAATGAATTATTAATCTTAACCAGTATGAACTTTCCGTATGCAATCGATGAGACTACGCCCATTAACATAAATAAATATAATGGCGATCGCGATATAATGAGTATATCCTAGATGATCTAAAGAAGTAGTTGTAAGAAGGGTTTACAAAGAATCTTAGATAGAATTATACAAGTGCAGAATGACTTACAGGGCTATAGATAGTTAGAAGGATTACAGAGTCTGGCTACTTACCTTTTTCTGAAATAGGTTTGGACATGCTGAGGATTGACTTTCCAACACTGGGGCAGAGAAAAGTGATGTATAGTTAAAATTTGAGATATTAATAGGATATATTAGTATGATGTCGATGGAGGTCAAATAGATATTTAGCTCTTTTCAGTGTTGGATAAGAATATATAGCTATACACAATGATCAGATCGTTATAAATTATATCAGTAAGGAGAAATCAGATTTACAGGAATGTTGTACGTAGATGATAATAAGAATTATTGTCAGTAAGTGAGAACCAAGTGAAGGTAATATAGGCAGCACTTTCCTTTGATGAAGCCTATAGCTTTATGGCTCGTCGAGAGTATAAATATATCCCTGCAACGATTTATTATAGTCTTGAATTATAAATAATGGTACAATAGAGATATATTAAGTGTTATAGTAGGTAGAACAGAGAATTATTTTTACCTATTAACCCCCGATAAGGCACTTGTCTCTATCTTATGTATAGTAATAAATATGAGCCAGAGAACAAGCACGATATATATAATATTTCTGAACGTACAATGGTAAATTAATTGAGAAAGATTAAGATTTTAATGATTTTAATGATTTAATGATTAATATATGAGGAAAAAGATATTAATAATTTTTTAGCTGTTAATAAGATAAGGTAAATGGAACCTGCTTATAACAATCTCCATTATCTAAACGCTATTATCTAGCTATCCCTCCTTTTATACTTTATTACATCTATTTTTAATAATCTTGTAATAAAGACCACTATCGCATCAACTGTCCTCATATCTAAGGTCGGTTGTGCCGAAAAATAAACAAATAATGATGGTAAACATCAAGAGGATCACAGAACTTATTGCACTATACACTCTTCGTCAAACCTTGGCAACATCCTTCGTCATATCTCTCTACATACTTCTCTCTTTTGTCCTACCATCATTCTCTCTTACTTCTTTCTTTCATCTACTCATTTCGTTCATCGATCGGTACTCTCAATCCAGTACTACCTTCGTACTCCTTCATAGATCTATATCTCGTCCTCTCACTCGCTACATCATAACATGTCTCTCCTCTTCTCTCCATCTCTCTCTCTCTCTCTATCTCTCTCTATACCTCTCATACTCTTCTCATCTTTTCTTACTCTCCTTTCGCTCATCACTATCCTCTTATCTCTCTCATCATTCTTACTTATTATTATCTATTCATTTATCTCTCATCTAATCTCCTATTCTCTTTATCTCTATCTATCCATTATCTCATTCATTTTTATTCTATCTATTTATTCATCTGTTCATTTACTATTCATTATATATTATCTCCACCTTCATTCTCATCTTATTTCACTCTTTCACTTTCACTTTCCTCTCTCTCTCTCTACTCTCTTCATCTCATCTTCATCTCTCTACTCTCACTCTCATTCTATTTCTCATCTCTATTCTCTCTTATCTCTATTATTATCTATTTATTATTATTATTATTATTCACTTATTCTATTTCTCTCCCTCCTTCCATCTTTTCTTCTACTCTCACTTCCATAGACGATCTTACAGTCGATATCTATCAAATTGATCAAACGCTCTAAAATAATTTCGGCGCAGTCCTCGCTACCCCCTGATTCCCCTCGTGCTCTACAGCCTCTACTCTTACTTACTCTCTATATCTTACTTACTATACTCTCTCTCTTACTCTCTTCTCTTCTCTCTCTCATACTCTCTCTCTCCTCTCTATTACTACTTACCTATTATACTATTACTCTTATATACTCTTACTCTTATCTCTCTTCTTCTATACTCATATATCATTATCATCCTCATCTCTATATACTCTCTTCATTATCTCATACTTATATCTCTCTATCTTCTATCTTACTCCTCTTATCTATTTATACTTTACTCACTATTCATATCTATCTTACTAGTACTATTATAGAGAGCGAGAGAGACGAGTGACGAGAGAGAGAGAATCATTTTGAAAATAGTTTTTTCGCAAATTCATCGTCTTCGTCATCGTCATCGTCATCTCCGGCTACATCAGATCTTGCTTTCTTATTACTCGTTTCTCTACTGCTCTCACTCGTCACTCCTGGCAACAAATTTCATAATCGTCTCATCACTAATACGATTTCATTTCATCTATCTATCTTTAACTTTATATATCTCTCTTACTATCTCACTTCCTTCTTCATATATATTTATACTCCTACTCTCTCATCTCTCTCTTCATCTACTCTATTATATACTCTCTTCTATCTCTCTCTCATCTCTTTCACTTATATATTACTCTATTACTATCTCTCTCATCTACTCCTTACTCACTACTCTCTCTCTCTCACTACTCATCCTACTTTCATCTCACTCTCTCTCATCTTCTACTCTCTCTCCCCTCCTACTCTTTCTCTCTCACTCTCTCTCTCTTCCTCTTCTTTCTTGCTCCTCTTTACTTCATCTTACCTTCCACTCTCTCCTCCCTCCTCTTCTCTTTAGATTTAATAATAATATCACCGGAAATATTCCGATATTAATAAACCTATTAGGAAGTCCAAATATATAAGGTATACGTGACATAATCCTTCTTGTGCGTATACTATACATTTCTTTCTTCATCGCTGTGCCTTTCTTGTGCCGAGTGGGTGTTTATAATTCAACAATTGGATACTACACCAGTGGCTTTAGTTAGCGATATTGCTCTGACCATAATACGAGACCAAAGATTAAGACAAATCCCGCTAGCCATACCAGAGTAACATGTGACAAAATTACGTCTGAAAAAGTATAAAGGCCCTAGCCTTAACCGTACACCCCTCTGTTTTAACATTATATTAGTTGAGAGCTTACGTCTATATAACAGAACAGTAAAAATTACCACCAAGTAAGCATTTAATATCATAGGTGATATCACGCGACGGGTTAACCCTAACTTATGGTAAATCGTATTCAATGTATAGGGTTCATCCCCTGGCCCAGGTGTGCCACACACCATGCCCCCATACAAAACACCCTTAAGCCATTTCTCTCTTAATATATCATGACACCTTTTATTTTCTCGCCTCTGCCCCAAACTCACAATTTCTCTCCTTCAGTATACATTCGTTCAACCTGACTCATATTTCCACTTTATCTTACAATACCGGTATTTCTATCCTATCAATAGTTATTCCATGATGTTTCGGATATACACTAAACACACTCTTTCCACAAATGTGGTTAAACAATACCGTGGCGGTGACCATAGACCGGAACTTTCTCACTCTCTATCACATTTTCCACAATGCGGACCAATACATATGGCTCATTACCAATAAGCTTTACGATCGTGATTCTCTCATTCCTTACCCCTTTGATATACTCTCCTCACACACCACATACCTTACAATCTATCTTAATACGTTTAATTCCTCTAACTTATTAATTCTTTTATTTCACAACCTATATACATTATGCCCTTCCTAAGATTGGTCCATTATGTCATTTATTAACGACATTGAAACTTAATAGATCTTAATATACTATCTTTATTCCAGTAACCATTAGTGTCTCTATATATATATAACTACTACATTAACAATTAAACACATTAGGTAAACACATTACCCCATGGTCAAGACTCTTAATACTAAGCTCATCTCAAGACTTATTTAGTCCCTTATATTTATACATTACACTACATACGATATTTAATTATATATTTGGCACCAGCCAACCTTCCTCCATGCACAACATTCCTACTACACTTTGCATCATACATTCATTTCCTAGTTATCCCTTCTCATCCAACACTTACCCTATACATAATAAATATTTAAACTCAGATACATAATATATTATATTAATTATATATTATATAATAATATATATATAGTATTAATTATAAATATGATATTAATTATAATATATTAATATATTATTAGTATATATATTATATTATATATATTAATATATATATATATATATATATATTTAATATATTATTTATATATATAATATATATAATTTATATATATTAATACATATATATTATTAATTAATATTATTATATATATATATATTTATATATATATATATATATATATATATTAATATATAATATATATATTATTATGTATATAATATATATTAATTATATATATATATTATTATATATATATTATTATTAAATATATATTATATAAATATATATATATATATTATATTAATATATCATTATTTAATTAATATATATATATATATATATATATATATATATATATATATATTAATATATTATATATTAATTATATATATTATACTATATATATATTATATAATATATAATATATTATAAATATATTATATATATATATATATATATATATATAGTAATATATATATATATATAATTATATATATGAGGAACAATGCTTCGTGGCGCAGGAGGTTGAGTCAACCGCTTTTCATACGAGAGACCGCTGGTTCAAACGCTCCGCAGTAAGCAGTTGTGTTTTTATCTACCTGGGGGCAAGAATTAAAAACTTGACTGCGAACACGTTGGGGGCGCTGGTTTGGGATAGCCGGCTTTAAATTCCATTTCCTGTGGTCCCCCCGTGTTACCCTGCATAGGGCGATAAAAGCCACGATTAATTTAGGAGTTTTTTTTTTTTTTTATATATATATATATATATTTGATATCCATGAGAAAAATAAAACACTAATAAATATATATTAACTAAGCCACTCCTTAACTATAGGACCTTTTCCGAAAGAAATTTCTAAAGCAATACCCATTTTCTAAGAAGTCAGAATTAACAACTTTGCTATTTCATTGCCATATCTATCATGTTTCCATGCATTCTGGCTGATTTTATTATTTATCGCTAGATAATATAGATTTAAACATACTTTTTATGTTTTATTTGCTTTATTTTGTAATTTACGGCAAAAATTAATTCATGCTCGATTTTCTCCGGGGGGGCACTCGACTGTCTCCGGGGGGCAAAGCCCCCCCCGGAGGTATGCCTGAAAGAAACACTGCTTTTCAGAGTCTGTATCATGTATATATATGTTTATATACTTTATAATATATATAAAATATATATATATATATATATATATATATATATATATATATATATATATATATATATATATATATATATATATATATAATATATATAATAATATATAATATATACATATATATTATTATAGTATAGTATATATATATATATATATATATATATATATATAGTATATATATATATATATATAAATATATATATATATATATATATATATATATATAATATATATATATATATATTATACTATATATAGTATATTTTATATATATATATGAGCTCAAAGGATTAACCTTTTTGACCATGAGCTCGTTGACCCTTAGGACTGGAGGGGCTAAGGATTGAAATTACTTTTATTACCATTATATTATTACGATTACGTAATATATCATTACCTATTACATAATAAAATAATTATGTAAGCCTACAAAGCTGAACTTTGTGTGACTAGTATGTTTGAGTTATGCTGATTCGATTTATGCAGCTTATCTCTCCACGAACGTGTAATATTGGTTTTCCAGATAATAATCCGACTCGTTATCGTTTTCGGTAGAACTTCTCGTGAATGCTCAAGTTCACTACTACACATTATACATAGCGTGTACTCTACGTACTTAGAGCGCGCCTATCTTAACTACCGATCCATAGACACACCCTCACTATACTATGACGGTATCCGTTCAACACCTAGGCTGGACTATCATATTTTAACACTAAATATTTAATAGGAAACGTCCAAGATATATCTCTCAAAAATGTATCCTGTTTTCCGGGTTGGATCGATACACGATAAACGTTTTCTCCGAACGGCCAATACCTATAGTCGCTCATGGCTCCTTCACTTATGGAGGGTTAGTTCTGACAATATAAATTTTTATAAATTCAAATTGGGTGTTTCACCCAAAGATGATATCCTGAATAATCCCACATTATAATGTCTCAACGATATATCTTTTGGAAGAGCTGATAAAGAGAGAGTGATTTTATAATGTATACGTATCCGCTAATACCTACCCTTTGTATCGTTTATCTGAACGATAGTTCATCTTTTTATTATATTTGATAAATTCAATGGACCCGTCAAAGGTAAATCGGGTATGGCCCAATACAGTGTTTCAAGGCGAGATCTTAAGGTATGTACGCCCATTTATAAGTGTTGAGGAAAGATGTCCCCAACCCCCAAAACTTGAAGAACCATAAACATTAGAAAGCCATGCAAATGATATTGGTTACATATAATAGTATAGAAGTAGTGATGATAATTAATTATATTATCGGCATTGTCCATTTTATTATGAGCCGCATATACGCCAAATAAGGAAGGAAGAGTGGGATGTTTCTAGAAATCCTTCTTAACCTTAAAATCTCGCTAAATAGATGTACTAATTAAACTGACAACCCAATTTAAGCATATATTTTTTTTTTAAAATCTCCCCTTTTTACCTTATAAACAACATTATTGTTAACATAAAAAAATTTATGTAGAAAAATTATTGAGTAGAGTTATCGCCTTAGTGTGGTATTGAGTTAATAGGTGCACAGGCCGAGCTAGACGAGATTATATGGAGGCTGGTGAGATGGAGGAGCTACTGTTGATTGTGTGTGGGCAGTCGACGTTCGGGAACAGTGAGCATGACGTTTTGATAAAAAATGCAACTTACCATCCTATACTACCGAAAGCATGGAACTAAGAAAGAATCTGTGCCCATCACCCTAAGCGTGTATTCATTTAATAATCATATATGTGTTCAATGGTATATTATATAGTGAAACTCGTTTTTGTGGGTTTATCTAAAGAATCCTTAGATGAGTATAAGAATCTTTCTATAGGGTTAAGTCGCGATGTAAGGTTATAATGTAAATAATAATATGTGGAAATGAGAAAGTTATGACGAAAGACGGTTTAGATATATGGTTTAAGATGAAACTAAAGTTAATAACAAAATACACTATTAATCACAGGAATTACATATACCAATATGGTAGTAGTCAGCTGAACGTCAAACCGCTCACCGTACCCTAGTTATCTCTACGTACTAGCCAGGATAATGCCCCGCTCGCTGATGCAGACATATATATCAGGTTACAGACAATAGAGTTTCCCATAGATAAAATTTTTTCTAGATTCCACAATTCTTTCCATAAATATTTCTTCCATAAATTTCAAGACACACCTAGAACGAACCCGCATGACGCAGAAATCTCGCTAATTTGCAAAATTGTTATTCAAATAGTGATAGAATTATACTATTCAAAGAATTTACTTTTATCATAAATTATAATACTTTATTAAGTCAATCACATATTTTTATATTCGATACTTTAAATCAAATATATATAATAATATATTTATAGGATAAATTATTATACTTCATATATTATATATAACTAATGAATAAATTATTTTAGGGCTACATATATATTATAATAGAAGAAAAGTTAAATAATTTAGTAAATAACAAGGTAGATGTTTAAAATTATAATACTGTATTAAGCGATTAAATTATATGAGCTCGGAATGATTCCGGAGTGCTATTGTAATTGAATGATTGGATGTCAGATATGATACAATATCATGGGTACCATTAACCATCATATTATATAAGAACAAATTAATGATGTTGTCTAATATTATATATAGTTTTTCTAAATTAGTATTATAGGAACTTACAGTTTTTATGGTTTCAAGTAATAATTCCTATTAAGGGAATGATGTATGAAGACTCTATACTAAGTATTAGAGGGATGATGATATAGTAATAAAATATAATGGAAAAGAAAAGAAGACGAAATGACGAGATTATAGTTAAGTAATTGAACTAAAGTTATTATCAATCACTTCCACAGGAATATATATCTATCTATATATATGAGGTTCCAGTAGAATATGCAATACGATTTCCCTAGTGGCCCGTACCCGCAGGAAACTTCCCGCGCGTTGCGACATCAGGGCGCATAATTTAATAAACTGTGCTTTATGTGAAATGCTAAATTAATTTACGTAATTTTTATTGAATATCATAAATTTGTAAACTATTCAAAGAATTACTTTTCAAATATACTACTTAAATGAGTCATTCCATATATTATTTTTACATTTACTTAATAAACATATATATATTAATATATAAATTTATTATATATAGAAAGTTTTATTCAAAATCAATTATATATTTATTTATTGTTTTAAAAAATTGCAATGTTAAGAAGTGAAAAAAGCACCAGAGTGTTGGGTGTTTATAATAAACATATTTTATATTTTTATAAAATTTATTAAGAAATTTTATTAATAATAACATATAACTTATACAGAACCTTATCAATATAGGCAAAAAAAAAATAGTGTATAATCTTAAAATAGCGGCAAATTATATGATATTAGTGAACATAAGCATTTTTAGTGAATAGGGAAATAATTTAGAGGCTTTTGTATTTACAGCTTTACTGCTTTAACTGCTTTACTGCTTTATCAATCATATATATATATAATACTATATATATTAATATATAATATAATATATTATATATATTAATATATTATATTAATATATTATAATATATATATATATATAATTATATATATATATATATATAATAATTTATATATAATATTAATATATATATATATAATATATATATATATATTATAATATATATATTATTAATATATTATATATTATATATATATATATATATATATATATATATATATAATATATTATATATATAAATATATATAATTAATACTAATAATATATAATATATATATATATATATACACACATATATATTCATTATTATTATATATATATATATATATTAATATATATATATATATATATATATATATAATATATATAATTTATATTTAATTATATATTATATTATATAATATATACTATATATATTATATAATAATAATTATATATAATTAATATAATATATATATATATATATATATATATATATATATAGTATATATATATAATATATATATATATTAATATATATATTAATATATATATATATATTAATATTATATATATATTTAATTATTATTAATATATATATATAACTTTTATATATTAATATATATTAATGTGACCAGCCTCTCTAGAAGATCCACAATCCATATCTCAAATAACTTACTATACAGCCTATATACCTGCG
Source organism: Trachelipus rathkii (assembly GCA_015478945.1). Classification (NCBI taxonomy): domain Eukaryota; kingdom Metazoa; phylum Arthropoda; class Malacostraca; order Isopoda; family Trachelipodidae; genus Trachelipus; species Trachelipus rathkii. Next base: position 2,944 of record JABUQX010091554.1, on the reverse strand, counting down.
TTACAACAAAGGATAGTTACATTGCTGGAATACCTGTAGTCAAAGATATTTATACGCTATGAACACACTGGTAAAAAATATATAGAACAACATAAAAAACAATATTTAAGAGACATTTCATCTCGAAACTATCTCAAACAATTCATACTAGGGAATAATAGAAAATATATTTGGTATGAGATGGGCGCGCCCAAGAAATAAATCGTGTGATAATAAAGATCTCCTCCTTTTGTAGGAAAATTGCTGAGAGAGAAATTAACAAATACTCAAATCCTAAAAAATATATATAATTATAACATAAAATTAGTTATTATTTATCTCCAAACTACGTTGTTAGCTGGTTAGACCGCGAATGTTGCAGAAATTTGTGAACAATAAAGAATATTGTAAATAATAGCATATCCGTGTTCTATGAAATAAACATAATATATATTATGTGTATAGTAAAAAGAGAGTAATGTACACTACTCGGATAACGTTTAGTTTCTGTCAAAGTTTATTCAGGGATCACGCAAACCGCCCTTCGCTTACCACCAAAAAGTAGTAGTGCATTAATTAATATCCCCAATAAAAATGGCAAATAGCAATTCCTATGTGGGCCGATGTCTATGCACAGTGAGAAGAAATATACAAAAGAGATTGTGAGAATGTGTTGTTTCACAATAATCCTCGCGTATGCTGAGTTCATGAGGTGCTCAGAGAAGAGAGGAACTCACAACCCGCAGACACCTCTCAGTAAAGGTTTAATATATCCATACAGTATGTTGTGAATTTGCTTTTCCTTTTTCAAGTAGCATACAAAAAGGAAAAAAAATATGGATATACGGTAGTACGTAACCAGGAATAGGAGGGGCGTAATCTAGACAAGTCCTCTATCCTCGTCATTTGTCCCCGGCTTCCAAATGCCGACCGCACGACGCCCGTACTACACTGCACTTACAGAAAAAAAGCTGCTGAGCTCCTATAAAGGCGCCTTGGCGGAGGTATATCGCTCTAGATTCACAAATACAAAACGCAACAAAATTAATTATATGAACAAGTCATAATGTCCATGATTACATCTCAAGTGTAAGATAACCAATATAAAGACAGTGTCTGCTGAGATAGCGCCTCTCTTATAATCAACATATTATTATATATCTTATCTTCCACATAAACAATTAGCAAACTCTAATAATTATATTCTGCTACTTTTTTATTTTTATTATAAATATTATTATACCAATATCACACAATAATAATTAACACAAGAATTCTCTCTAAAAATGATCATTATCTCCTTTACAGAACAGTATTAAAACGATGATGTAGAATAGTTATTTTATGATATAATTTATTATTCTTAAAATTGTCTTTTCTTAATTGTCATATGGTGTTTTTTTACATTTCATCGCACTCTCAAACCATCTCGGCACCAGCACTCGTTCCTCACGCGAGCAATTGTATATCCCTGTTTCCTTTGCGATAGCTATGTTATGAAGATCTCGTACGAATATACTTGCACTCCGCGTGCAGTGCGTGTCGTTAAAGAGATGATACATTGGCCAACAACACTTGCACGCCCGGAACGATCACCGGCTCACATAATCTTACTACCTACTATTTCACACCCTGACAATAAACCCTAGTGATTTTATCAAATGTGACGACCCGCCGACGGTAGTGGGTAATAATAGGACCGTCCTGAATTTTCTCAGTTATATTATCCATTCCTTTTTTTATGGGTTGGTATTTAGATGTTTCCCTAAAACCCAGGCCCATAAATAGAGGTGAGAAAGGATTATGGATGATTTTATGAATTTATTTATAATAAAATATTTATATGTTATAAATAAAAACATTTTTGGGTATGAGATAAACTTCTCATAGAGGAATCAAGGTGGTATATATGGATAATACGTACTCATTAACTTCCTATTCAATATATATATATATATAACTATATATTATATACTAGTATATATATATATATATATATATCTATATATATATATATAAATTATTATAATATATATATATATATATTAATAATAATATATAATTATTATATATATGGTATATATATATATATATAATTTATATAATATAATATATATTATATATATATATATATATATATTATATATATATCATATATATATTAATAATATATATATAATAATAATTAATATATATATATATTATTTATTTATATATATATTATATATATATATATATATATATATATAAATATATATATATATTTATATATATATAATATAATAATATAATATATATATATATATATATATATATATTATGTATAATTTATATAATACATAGGATGGCACGATCCGTTTACTTCCGATTTATACTATCCGTTACATATAACGGAACTAGTTTTTTAATTTTGTAAAACGGTTATAAAAGTGTAACGTGACACGTTAACTTCTTATCTTTCATAGAAAATGTTCACCAATAAAATATATAAGTGATTCCGTTATTTTTTCCTCCGTTCACTTTTAGTCAGTACATTATTGCCTCGATTTCAATATATCTTATTGTAATGTGTATGATATAGATATGTAATTGGACCTACCCCGGTCAAGCTAAAATTCTTTCAATAATATTTTAATTTATTATAATATATATATATTAATATAATAATATATATATATTTAATTATATATATATATATATATATATCATATAAATATTAATTAATTATTTAATATATATATATATTATATATATATATATATATATATTATATATATATATATATATATATATATAATATATATAATTATTAATATATAAATATATATATAATTATATATAGTATATATTATATATATATATATATATATTATATAATTAATATATATATTTATATATATATATATATATATATATATATATATTATATATAAATAATATATTAAGGAATATCATCAATCTCTTT
>JABUQX010091553.1:30000-32500 GCA_015478945.1 Trachelipus rathkii | reverse complement strand
TATATATATATATATATATATATATATATATATATATATATATATATAAATATATATATAAATATATATAAATATTATATATATATATATATATATATATATATATATATATATATATATATATATATATATATATATATATATATATAACTATATATGTATATATGTATATATATGTATATAAATATATATAAATATATATAAATATATATATATGTAATATATATATATATATATATATATATATATATATATATATATATATATATATATATATATATATATATATATATATATATATATATATATATATAATATATATATATATAAATAATATATATCAAATGAAATTGATTTCACATAGACCAATGATTAAGCTTTGAGAAGACCCATTCCTTTTCCCTTTTCAGCGCTATCTGTCGCTTAAACAACACACACACACACACACACACACACACACACACACACACACACACATACATACTACACTGAAAAAACGTTACAACGATTTGGTACGAAAAATGACAAAAAATGCTGTAAAGAAATTTTCGTTGACGAAAAGATATTCATGAAAAAAATACCTGCACTAGTTTGTTTATTTTCTATGTAATAAATAAATGATAAAAAAATAAACAATTATCATATTTTCGTTGGGATATTTTTGACATTTTGCTTGGGACAGTTTTGTAACATCTTCGTTGAGACACTTTTCTCATTTCTTTGTTGGGATATTTTTATCATTTCCACGTTAGAGATTTTTGTCAGTTTTCATTGGGACCTTTGAAAGATGTCCTTTTTGGGACATTTTTATCATCTTCACTTTGCAACATTTTGTAATTTTCCATTGGGAGATTTTAAGCCATTTCTTCGTTTGGACATTCTTATTATTTTTATGTCGCTGCAGTTTTGTTATTTTCCATACTATATTTTTTACACTTCATCGTTTGGACATTTTTATCATCTTACGTTTGGAAATTTTTTGTTCGGACAATTTTGTTATTTCTTCATTGGGGAATTATCATCATCATTTTTACGTTTTGGGGGCATTTTTATCATTTCTTAGTTGGGACATTTCTGTCTTCTTACATTGAGACATTCTACCATTTCTTAGTTGTGACATTATCATTTTTATGTTGTGACATTTTCCATTGGGATATTTTTATCATTAATAAATTAAGCCTCTCTCTCTCTCTCTCTCTCTCTCTCTCTCTCTCTCTCTCTCTCTCTCTCTCTCTCTCTCTCTCTCTCTCTCTCTCTCTCTCTCTCTCTCTCTCTCTCTCTCTCTCTCTCTCTCTCTCTCTCTCTCTCTCTCTCTCTCTCTCTCTCTCTCTCTCTCTCTCTCTCTCTCTCTCTCTCTCTCTCTCTCTCTCTCTCTCTCTCTCTCTCTCTCTCTCTCTCTCTCTCTCTCTCTCTCTCTCTCTCTCTCTCTCTCTCTCTCTCTCTCTCTCTCTCTCTCTTCTCCCTCTCTCTCTCTCTCTCTCTCTCTCTCTCTCTCTCTCTCTCTGTCTCTCTCTGTCTCTCTCTCTCTCTCTCTCTCTCTCTCTCTGTCTCTCTCTCTCTCTCTCTCTCTCTCTCTCTCTCTCTCTCTCTCTCTCTCTCTCTCTCTCTCTCTCTCTCTCTCTCTCTCTCTCTCTCTCTCTCTCTCTCTCTCTCTCTCTCTCTCTCTCTCTCTCTCTCTCTCTCTCTCTCTCTCTCTCTCTCTCTCTCTCTCTCTCTCTCTCTCTCTCTCTCTCTCTCTCTCAAAATATGAATAATAAGTACATTATAGTTTTGAGCATTTCATCACAAATTTACAATCTACTAAGTAAAGATTTTCAATGGTTTTTGCCTCTCGTGACTGAGTGAAAAATTCTTTTAAGGATGACATAGATTTTATCAAAATGTTTATAGTTTTATGCAATTTAGACGCTTTTTTATACAGACTTTCAAGGTTGAAAATAAGCCATATTACAAAATGTATATTACATCACTTTTCTTCATGGATGGAAAATTTATTTTGTTACGCTTTCATGGAAACATTTGTTACGCTTTTATGGAAACATTTGTTACCGTATGCTTTTTTGAACAGACATTGACAACTTCTTTTAATTAAAGTTGGAAAATCATATATAATATTATATTGCCAAGAAATGTTATATTTTATATTATAATAATGAGTAAAAAACCTTAGGAATAATTTAATAAATAATCTCAATAATTTAAAAAACTGATCATGACTGAAAATAAAATGTTTTTAGATCAATAAAACTTGTTAAATTACATTGAAAATTTCAATAACCTTAAACAACATCCGACCAAACAACAAAAACATTAAAAGAGAGCAGGTATCCCTCCAAAAGACATACTCGTTTAATTTTAATTTATATATATATATTATATTATATTATATATATATATAATATAAATATAATATATATATAAATAATATATATATATTATATATATATATATTATATATATATATTATATAATATATATTTTTAGCACTCCATTATAAATT
>JABUQX010091553.1:22500-27500 GCA_015478945.1 Trachelipus rathkii | reverse complement strand
ATATATATTATAATATATTATATATATATATAAATATAATAAATATAAATATATATATATATATATATATATATAGTATATATAAATATAATATATATTATATATATATATATATACTATATATATATATTATATATATATATTATATATAATAATTTCAGTGGCGTAGTTAAGGGAAAAGGCTGGGTAGGCATTGCCTATCTTATTTTTAAGAAAATATTAATAATATCCCAAAACAAATAAAAAATATAAAAAATGTCCCCTTAGCAATGTCCCCGTTACAAAATAATCGTGATAACTAAGAAATATTTATAAAAACCAAAAATGAGGTATTTATGCTTTGCCTCTCTATCCACTGCTTAACTTTCCTACGCACATCGGCAACGTAGTTGAAATTAAAATTATATCCTATGCTTTCAATCACGTATATATAACAGGAGCGCAGCCGCCTCTCGCCTCGTCGTACTCTTCCGATGTGCCATCAAATAGTTTTTTTTTAATTTCTTTGAACCATGTTCGCATCTGCATTTTAATTATTAATCTAATTTATTACTTTTTGAGTATCTGAAACTATTAGCGATGGAAATGGATGTTAGTGTTCATTATTTCCGTAAAAACCAAACTTTAGAAATACAATATTGAAGTCACGCTTAGGTGAACTCTCAGTAAAACGCTATAACGCTTATTATTTCTCTGGCTAAACAACCTACTATATTATAAGTTATATATATAATAACATACACTTCATATACTATATATAATATAATATTACTTATACCCTTAGCTATATTAATATAATATCAACTAACTATTATATACTATATATATATATATAATATATAATTATATATATTTTGCCTACCATGTTAAAAAAAATCTAGCTACCCACTGCATATAATATAATATATTATATATATATATATACGTAGGTTATATACGTAGTCATATATATATATATATACTATATATATAATACATAATATACTATATATATATATATAATATATATATATAATATTGTACAAGCGCTTGATAATAATTCTTACAATAATTATTACCTACTCGCCATATACTAAGAAAATATTGTACTACTAAATTTAGAACCAAAATAACACATTAGGGGAAAAAATTTATTACCGCAGGAAAAAGATTTAACACATGATAAACTTATACCGTGTATATAGTTACTAATATTATATATATATACTATAATATATACTTAGTATATATATATATATACTATATATATATACTATATATATAATTATATATATATATATATTATATATATATAGTTAATTATATAATTTTTCTGGTCGGAATTATGATGGCGGCAGAAACCACCACTATAAGGAACTCCCACGAATCATTTCGCAATCTCCTCTTAAAATATAAAATTAGTTTAGCAGAAAATAAGTCATGCTCTTTTCAGATTATTGAACAATAAATCATTTTGGACTAACAAAATTTTATTTCATACGATTATGGAAGAATCAAACACCAAATACACGATGTGGACCCAACTATTTTAAATCTATTATAAAAATGAAAATCAATTGTGTTAAAAAATAAGTAAAAAAAAAAAAAAAACTGAAGAAAAAAAAATTTTTTGGCCAGAAAATATACTACATATATATATATATAATATATAATAATATATATATATATACTATATATATATTACTATATATATATATATATTAATATCTAGAATAAATATCATATATATATATATATATATATATATATTATATAATATATATATTATATATATATATATATATATATATTATAAAGCCATACCGGTGATAATTGAAAAAATATATTAATTACTGCATTCAGTAACGAATATTCAACAATTTTTAGTATGAGAAAAAAAATATTACAGCCGATATTATTACTTTAAATATATAAAAGATCCAATCCTAATTCCCCAGTAAAGTTAAAACTGCTATATTATATCAATATATATATATATACCGTATATATATTATATAATATATTATATATATATATATATATTATATAATTATACTATATTATATATATATAATATATATATATAAATATTATATATATTATATATATATATATATATATACCGTAATATTCTATATATATATACAATATATTATATATATATATATTATATATAATATATATATATATGATATATATAATATATTCACTATATATATATACGGTACTTATATATATATATAACAATATACTATATATACTATACACTATACAGATACATATACCATATACATATACACTTATACATTCTATACATATACAGTATACATATTACATATACATAATTAATATATATATATTATATACTATATATATATATATATACTCTATATACATATATATAAATATATATATATATATATATATATATATATAGATATCATGTCATGTGTTATGATGTGCTGGTGTATAAAGGTGAGAGAGAAGAAGAGAGAGAGGAGAGAGAGAGAGAGAGAGAGAGAGAGAGAGGAGAGAGAGAGCTGTTGGAAGGGATAAATAAACCCTTAAGTCATTTAAATTAATTTTTTTTGCAAATTTTTATTTTTTGGTTTCACTATCCACGTATAATCTAAATAATAAGAGCTCGTCTCTCTCTCTCCTCTCTGCTCTCCTCTCTCTCTCTCTCTCAATCTCTCTCTCTCTCTCTCTCTCTCTCTAATCTCCTCTCTCTCTCTCTCTCTCTCTCTTCGTTCGACGTGCCTCTTAGCTGGTTCTCCGTCCATTAAGACCGGGGGCGAGCAGGCAATTTTCCGTCGTGTTAAAGGCTTAATTACTCGTTGACATATGTTTTCAAAAACAGGAATTAATTACAATTAAAAGAATAATAATTAGTAAATAAATATAATGGAAAACAACAGAAAACAGCCTTTCAAACCCGATACATATTATACCTTATATAATAATAATATATTATTATATATAATATATATATATATATATATATATAATATATAATATATCTATATATATATTAACTATAATATATATATATATATAATATATATATATATATATATATATTATGTAGTATATATGATATATATATATATATATTATATATATATATATATATATTACTATATATAGATAGTATTATACTGAACTAGTAGTGGACTAAATTATTAACCAATTTGGAGAAAAAATAAACTAGGCTACTATCCCTTCCCTTCTATACCTGAATCATCACCTCACACACACAAAAATGAAGGCTAAACGCAAAACAATAATGGAAAGCCAAAAAAAATAAAAAAATAAAAATAATAAAATAAAAAACTTTCAAAATTTAAAACTTACGATATTCATTATGTATCGACTTTTCGACTTTCAATAATGCAAAAAAAAAAAAAAAAAAAAAAAAAAAAAAAAAAATAATAATAATAATCATAACAATCCTCTTCTTGTTTATATAAGTTATATTTTAGATCTAATTATAAATTAAAATAATTTCACCCAACAATTAGTATTAATTACAAACTAGTACTAAAATATAATATTTTTACTCAAATATATATAATATACTAGTAATAATAACTTACTACTCATATATCATTTACGCTATATTATATACTATCATATATATATATAATACTACTACTATATATATATATATATATATATTACTGAATATATTATTAGATCTACTATATATTATAATAATATATATAATATATAAGGTTTTTAATCTTCTTGTCTATTTTTCTTAACTTTTTAATAACTTGCTTACAAATTTACATTATAATAAAGTACCTTTTCACAACAAATGAATATAAACATACCTACTCTATGCCCAAGTGTGTGTGTGTGGGGGGGGGGGTTAAGGGTTCAAAGGAACTCGTTGTGTTCCGTAACACCTTACAGAGCAATGAATTTAAATATTCCTATTCTATGCCGGGGTTGAGGGGGTGGTTACGGGTTACAGAGGAAGGAAGTAGTTGTTGGCCGTAAACTATATATTAGTTAACAAGAAAAGCCAATAAGTGTTTTAAATTTATCTTTGAGACCTTGCAGGAAAATGCATATGTTCCTCCTAATTCTCACCGTCTAGTATCTTTAAAGTGAAAGTATTTTTATCCAACCTTAACGACATACATATTTTCTATTCCATTCGGAAGCCTACCACCAACAACATATATCACTATCACCTGGCATAGCTTCCTTATTAATCCTGTCATACGCCTGTTGCAAATCCATAAAACCTAAATAAAGTTTATTCTTCCTCTCTCTCACTTTCTTTATCATTTGTTTCAATGTGCAGATTATGATCTACACATACTCTGCCTCACAGAGTCATTCGACCCACTCTTTCAACCAAAATAAAATACCAGCAAATATCTTCCCTTCAACACTCAATAAATATTCTCAATAGTTTCTACAGTTTCCTTTATCTTCCTTGCCTTTATATAAGGGAATTATTCCTGATCTTCTCTATTCCTTCGAAACTATACCCTCCACAAACGCTTTGTTACACAACTTCCATATCCAGCCAATCACGATTTCGTCTTCATTCTTGATCATTTTACCAGTATCTCCATCTAATACCTGCTGATTAACCATTCTTCAACTTTCTCTCACTATTTATTACCTCATCCCCAAAATACCGATTTTTTCTTTTCATTACTGCCAATGTTATGCATATTTTCGAAGTGTTCTCTTCACACTCTTCTCGCATTCATTTCATCAGTCGCGAAAGTACCATCCTAGGAAGATTCCGCTTACTCTTTTTAACCTTTCGTACTACCTTCCAGAAAAGCTTCCTATTCCCTTGTAAGTACCCATTCATCCTCCTCCCAAACTATTCATTTACTTCTTTTTTCCTCCTACGTAAGCAACTTTCAGTCTTCCATTTTTCCTGCTTATATATTTCCATACAACTTTCTTTTGAGACCTCATCATTGGTTTTTCTAGCACATTCAACCATGCCTCATTTTAACTTTTAATCACATGCATCACCTCTTCATTTC
>JABUQX010091553.1:0-15000 GCA_015478945.1 Trachelipus rathkii | reverse complement strand
TCCTCTTAATTATTATTATTATTTATTATATAATTATATTATTATTAATTATTATTTTTATTATATTATTATTTTATTATATTATTCTCATATTTATTATTATTATTAAATTATTATTATTATTGTGTATTATTATTACTTTTCATTATTTTATTATTATTACTACTCTCGGATTTTATTATATTTTATTATATTATTATTATTTTTATTATTTTATTATTATTATATTATAATATCTCCAGTAAGTTTTGTTCTTTTAAAGGTCCGAGTTAAAGGGTTAAAACCTATTCCACTACGGAATTCATGAGAATTCATCCACTAAGACTCCTCCCTCAGTTGTAACTCCCCCTCACGACGTCTTTTCGAATGATTAAAAATAGTCTCGATCCTTATTCCCGGTGAGACGGGTATCGCGAATGTAAGCTAGTTCGGTGGTGTAGATCGGAACCCGAGATGCAGCGCGAGGCATCCGGCCGTATGTTTTATCGGATACAGGTGTATCTATATGCCGAGTTAGCGAAATTCTCAGTGAGCTACACGGACACACAGTGCTGGATGAATTTTATGCATCATTGTCAGACTCTGAGGTGCGAGATTCTGTTAAGAGGAACGGTTGAGACGGGAAACGGAGTGGAGTCGGCATATCATGTGATATTAGTCCTTGAAGAGCCAATTTAAATCTCAAGCGTCGAAGAAACTCTCGTGCGTGGAGACGAGGATGAAGAACGTGTATATTGAGAACGATGAATTCACGCTCGTACGATCCGGGAAATCACTGAGTAGTGACATTTTGCGAGACGCGACTACATCTTGAGTGTCGACGGTGAGTGTAAACATGTCGATTGTAGACCCAGGGCGTAGCGTTGTCGTGAGGTAACACGGAGCCAAGTGGAAGTATCGCTGCTGTAATATGCGCAGATGAATGAGAACGGGGTGAAGACGCAATATGTTAGTTAGTCTGAGATATGTAAGTAATTTGACGCTGGAGTTTTCTCTCACATTTAAATGATATAGTATTGTTATTTCTTTGCAGGAGCCACACTGCTCATGGTCCCCTCGAGGTGAGTATTATATTTATTTCATTTTTGTTACAGAATTACCATTTTAAAGGGAAAATATTTTCCCAGTACGTGGAGTACAATAGTGACTAGGCACTAACAGTCTTGGAAAAATCTTTGTTATTAGAGATTCATTAGTCCCTCTATCTGCCCTGATCACTCTCCTAAATATAAAATATTTTCCATTTTCACTAGGTTGTTATGGCGATAGAAACGCGTGTATCCGTCTCGAAGCAAGGGTTGTCTAACAAAACGACGTAAGTGTTATATCGTCAGAGATATATAAACATATCTAAAATAACCAAAAAAAAAAAAAATTTCCATTGTGTGAAATACGGAACAACAGATTTATACGCTTATCCACGAATGTTTAGTTTCGTGCATGTCATCACCATTGTATCGGTCTGTATTTTCGTGAGTATATGAGAAAATAAATAACTGACCACCCAAAAATACGTATACAAAATTCTTCCATTTTTCATACAATCATACCCTCCTTACTATACGCGCCTGATTTCGCAAATAGATCACTCTCTTGTTATTTGTTAGCGTCGCGGGTATAGATAAAAAAGAACAAAAATTAAATGGTTTTTCTTTCTTCTTCTTTCAACCATTTTCGTTCAGGTCGTTTGCAACATATTGAGCCGCCCTTCTACTATATTGCTTCTGCAGAAGTTATATAGGACCGCATAAGGCCCTACATTGTTTCGCACTCATGTCGTTGGCCTTTCTCTCTCTTTGCAACATTCACCATCTCGCATCTCGCATTTTCTCCCTCTCTCATAGGCTCTAACCTCCCCTCTTCCTCGCTTACTCTCATCTATTTGAAACTTCTAGTACTATACTTTTCCTCCTCGTTTTCCTTCGCACTGCCAAGTTACACCATTTTTTTCTGCGTTTGTTCAGATACATTTCTTTCACTTATTATCTTTACACTCTCTCTCAAACACTTTCTCCATACATCCTCTGTCAACATGCCTTCTTCAAGAGTCTCTTAAACTGTGGCGATTAAGTGTCTTTCCATTTCCTTATTACTATCTTACCATACACCACGACCTAACTTCTGCTTCCCTTCATACCATGCTCTACAAACCATTAACAATGAATTGACATAAAGCGCGTATGGAAGGCAACTAGAAGAACACTAGAGCACTAATGTATAATTTAGAAATAAAGTTTAAAATAACTGTAGATACCAATAATGAGACAATGAATTTAGTGAAATATTTCTTTGTTATTTCTCCTCAGACTGACATGGGCATCATAGAAGAATGTAGAAGATATAAGTATAAGCTTTGTCCGAAACGCTAGCCTTAGTTAAATAAACTATGACAATTAGTTGCAATTGCAATAAGAAATATATAATATATCCTATAATCTTTGGTATGGATAAAAATTGTCAGAGTTGATCTTGGTTTAATAACGTACAGACAACAGATAATCCAAACGATAACCCTTTCGTCCTGGACTATTGTGGCATTAATAAAAGCTTAGTTGGAATAAACACCCAATAATGCTTCTCCCCACTTCGAAATAATATGAAGCCCTCCGACCGGAACCAAATAATTTATTATTTCACTCACCTATGCGTTCTCATAGAAAATAATGTAAGAGGAAGCTATGGTTATTACTCCTCCAATTATTGTATTTCAGACGATCCATATTAACAGTACGTTACATGGATTATTGTGAGTTAGTTGCCGCTAATTAACTCGCAATTTAAAAATTACCTCGTACTTCAAAGGACTATAAAGACTTTTCTCTCCCCTCCCCCCTCAATTCACAGAGTGCAATATCTTCAAACCCTGACCCCGAATATCCAATAGTATACAAAATCTCATACCCTAGACCCTCATAGTCCCCCCTCCTACCCATATAGTTTTCTATTTAGACGTTAAAAACAGGGGTTGGTGAAGCGGAGCCAAGCGTGAGCAGTCACAGAAAGAGCACCTCCTCAAAAAATCTATCCATGTAGACACAGACCTTCAACCGATTCCCAAGAGACCTATGTATACAACGCAACAAGCAAAGAGACACACTCTCCGCTTAGATAGAAAGGCTGCTCCTTCACTGGACATAAGCTCTAAAGAAATATCAGATTGACACCACAGACGCGGGAAAAGCATCTAGCATTTGTAAGAGCGTTTAGACCTTCATTTCAAGGATTAAACTAATAATATAGACGTAGCCCGAATATGGGGATAATAAGGATATTGAGAGTGAATAACACTCAAAGACTCCAAATAAAGGTCATAAAACTTATCTACACCACTAACTCGTAATTCGTCATAAGTCGGAGACCAAAAATAGTAATCTAAGGACGTGGACAGCTGCTCAGAGGGGACCAATAACGACCGAAATATCGTACATCCGGCTCCAAGTGACAACATCAACCACGCAGACCTCAAAGCAAACTGAATTTACGTAAGCATGTCTACTATTACTCCCACCGTCTTCTCTGGTGAAATAGACCAGGGATACATATATTATAAAATGTAAATGACACCTAAAAATTAATCACCAGATAATGAACCGTGTTTCTTTGCAAAGCATAAAGGCATTGCGCCGACGCACCAGTTAAATATATCCTGATAGTCTGCCAACTGAAATAGACATAACCCATGTAATAGATCTATAAAAATCGTCTGTAGTCTCCAAGCTACCCCAAAACAGAATTTTGGACTTACGCTCCTTATCAACCAAGGAAAACTCATCCATCAAAATGCCAAGCCGTACTTTGCGACACGTGAAAGGACTCTGCCAAATAACGTGAGAGCCTGCCCTGCAACATTTATCTATTCAGAAGAAACACTCATAAGGTTGAAGGGCAAGCACTCCCACAAGAAGATGCTAAGTTCAAAAGTAGGAAATATTAATATCTGGTAAATACGCAAGCACGAATAATTGATATGACTAGTATACTACAAAAAAAATCCAGCCTCACTCTGCGAAATCAAGACGCTGTCAGACAGAGTGTTAAGGACGGTTGCCAGAAATCGTGTGCCACAACAGTATGAAGAAAAAAGACCGAAACCCCAACTATAAGATATGATATAATAAAGTCAACATTGCATTATTCCTATATAAAATTAATGGACCCTCAATGCATTATATCGGATAAAGAAGAAGAACCTCTATTATCATATTCTAAAAAACTTAATAACAATTCATTTTCAGAAAGAGGAATTTCGTACACCCTTATCAATTAATTACAAATAATATCATTATTTATACATTATGTTTTATCAAAATAAAAAGATATAAGGATTCATACTAAGTCAGAATTACGACCATACCATTCCGCCTTCTTCCCAGTGGACTGAATAAAAAAAAGGTATAGGGGAGTATTAGGTTGACTCTCGTCGGGAGAGAAAGGATTAGGCATAGACTCATTCACAAAGCTATTTGTTTCAAAAGTTCACTAGCGTTATTATTTTCAATACAATTATAAGAATTTACAAAACCGTTATTGCTATCACTATGATATCTATCTATATTCCTAGTTCTTACAATCATTATCTATTATTATTTCATTATTGTTATAAACCTCATTCATGCGTTTGCGAGTTATACAATTGATTAGTTTGAAGATGACTCTACTCATACGACTCTTATAATATTGATCAAGCGACTTCTGTGGTATACTTATATAATATATATATAAGATATAATATAGGTATATAATAGATTTATAAGAAATAAGATTTATATAAATGTGACTATATATTGTATATAAAGAATATTATATATGAAAGAAGAGAGAGAGGATTGAGAGGGATGAGAGAATGAGAGAGAGGAGATGACGAAGAGAGAGAGAGAGAAAGAGAAGAGAGAGGAAAGAGAGAGAGAAGAGAGAGGGAGAGACGAGATGAGAGAGATTAAGAGAAGAGAAGGAGAGGTAGAAGGGGAGTGAATGACAATAGAGAAGTGCAGCGCCGCATGCACACCTTGATCATCCTATACCAAGATGAATACAATTTCTCTATTTCTCTCCGATTTTAATATTCTATCTTCAAAACAACTCTATATACGAGCTTTCACAATGCAATAAACTCTCACTCGATTGTGAATCAGTACTTATACACTGTACTAATTATATTTAAACTAAAGTATAAGTATACCATAATTACGTGATTGAAAATAGACAAATATAATTAGAAAGTTTTCTCATTGTAATTATTTTATCTATCTCTCGAATACTAATCTCATGAAGCTCACAAGAAAACTCAAAAAATCTGCGTTGGCGAAATAATCGAGGTATTATTATAATTATTAATAATTGGAAGAATTTACTCTATTATTTATATTGAGTTTTTCTTTTATTCTTCCAAAAACTACCGATTAGCTACAAGAAAAACTGAATAATCTACTTTGCGTGGAACATAAAGACTCTGTTAATATATATAAAAAATTTCTTCATGAAATGTGTGTACAAAATTACATAAAATTATGGTTTATCCTTAATTTCAGTTGATTCATAGCTCATTGATATATTTACGACTATATATTCTACTTATTTCAATAATGTTATAATGAGTGTATCGAGTACCCTCCTATATATCACGCGTCTATACCTCGTAACATATAGATATAATATCACACTCTATAAAACATCCCGCGCTCCATAAATGTTGTAAATATTTTATATTGAGCGAAGAAATATAAATCAAATAAGATATATCCGGACGTAAAATAGCGACCTCATCTTAGGTAGCTAAATAGCAATCAAAAATCTTCTAATCATTCTAACAAAAACCAGAGACTGTCTCCTCGTCATTCCTCGTTCCGCTCCCTCAACACTCTGTTCATCCCACCCTCTCACTCATCTCGCCGCGCTCGGGTGAACTCGGTGTCCCCTCGTTCTACAGAGCCACGTCCCAGCGTCTTTCCCCACATTTCGTTGATCCCCGTCTTCCACCCGAATCCCTCGCACCGTCTGCCTGTCACTCCGTGGCGCTCGCGGTGCTGCATGACCCAGTTGTTTCCCTCCACCCGGGTTCCGCTCGTGCATTCGTTCCGGTATCCCGCTACTCAAAGGCTCTGTACCCCTGGATCTGCGACACCTACTCCGTACTCCCCCTGTCCACCATCCTCCGCAGATACTGTCCAACCACTGGCTGCTCCACCAAATATCTTCCACTACCGTGTTGACCAGTCTCCACCACATATCCCTCTCTCTCCATGCTCACTTACGGCCTTACCGCTCGCACCGTCGTCCACCTCGTTTACTACCCATCTCCTATGCTAGTTCCGTTGGATATCACTATCCTTCGCGCTCTTCGCACCGTCTCTGACATTCAGTTACTCCGTGTGCGCACCGGTGGGAATAGGGATCGGGAAATAAATATCTTCAGATCTTTCTCTGACAAGCAATGTAGCACTCGCCGTGAGAGGGCTGTAGTGGAGAACTTCTCCTCTCGCGGTAGTTACTTGCATATATCTCTGGTGAATTTTCACTCTCTCGATGAGAGCGGAAATATATATCATCTGTAGCGTTCTTTCCCTTCCTAGCTGCACTACGGTAGTCTCTCTTAGTTGTAAGTGTATTACTGTCCGATGTGACTCTCTCATAAATACTCAAAGATTTTCATAAGCTGCTTTGTACTCTGGTAGCTCATCGTCCTAAATAATCTCGGTGTTATTGTGCCGCCCGGAGACCCGCCGGAGTAATGCTCACAGTCCAGGAGCGGTTACCATATACTGCTCGCGCTCACTCCATCTGCTCCTCACTAGCATTCATCGCCTCTGTCGGCTTTGGTACGCTTTCGCTCTCGCCTTTTTTATTGAGAAAGGCCCACAAGTTCACGAGGCACGATCCCTTTTTCTGTCGTCCGAATCGGAATAGCATGTAAAGTAAGTTATGAAGTTTGATAAATTTAAACCGATCTCTTTCCGCTCGGTCTCTTTTCGACTAAATAAGGCTCTAATCAATGTACATCATTGAATGACCATTCCATGATCAAGAGATAACATATTCTTTCCTTGCTCCGTTCATTCTTCGAAAGACACTGATGAGTATATTCATAAAAATTGACCGTTTTATCTCGCTCCACTAGTCTGAACAGGAGAGAATCACCACTTCTCTATATCACCATAATTTTCTCCAATAGAGACATGTTTTCAGAGGATATGTGTCTCTGTTCCTACTCACAAATAAATCTCGAGAGATTGTGTTCGGTATGTTTCGGCACGTTACACCTCCAATGAAAAATACGTATAACGCGTCAATCTCTCCCTTTATAGGAAGCCAAATAACGAAACAAAAACTAGTGTTTAATATTTTTATTCGTTTCTATTATTCATTAATTAATATTTTTATCTTTCTTTCTATTTTTCTATCTATTTTATCCTATTACTTTATAATAGTCTATATTACTCTCATGTTTATCAATCGATTTGCGTTCCTTTATTCGGTGGGTTTACTTATTATTCAAAATTTTGCTGAAACGTTAGTTGTTTATGTATTGACATACTATCGCCTCCCTCCTATCATGTGACTTGTACATTTTAACTTAACGTTTTTATAATAAAATTATTTTCTCCTGATCTTGAAAGTATCTTCTTCTCTAATCCTAGCTTAGTCTTAAGTCACACACGATTAGATCAGTAATCTATTTTATCTCTTCGCTCTCCTTTTTTTGTTGTACCCTTATTTAACTCACCAACTTGTAATTAGTCTCTAAGCCTTTTTTTTGGTTCTGTTTATTAGAAAACACATGGATAGATTCGACCCTTTTCCCCTTTCGAGGTTAGAAGTTTATAAACACTTTTATAAACAGAGATATTATTTACACTTAAATATTCTTGTTCTTCCTGAATTCAATTTTGAAACCTATAGCAGGTAAATGTGGTATTTGACTAGCACTAAACCTAGTGTATGTCATGCTCTCTCCTCTGCATAGTATCGAATGACTCTCAATTAACGGGCATCTTTCAATTATATTGACGTCGATTTGGTTGTGTACCACTTCACAATATGTTTAGATCACTATAGCGGAGAATTCCTGAACGTCCAGAATTGCCATCTTTAGTATTAAAGGAGAAACAGTTTCTAAATGGTCTATATTTTTGAACAATCACCTAAAAATAATATAATCGTTTGATAATGAAGAGGTTTATGGTACGCAATAAAAAGAGGTAACTGGGAATGCCGGTCAAGTTAGAATGGCAGCATTGTGAGCGGTACAGATATTTATGGAAAGAAGACAGTATTACTCTTTCTATCCTGGTGCACTTTTTGCAATAAATCCGGTTTGCAGCTGATATTTTCGCTCACATAAGTGAGTATGCTATGGCGACCCAGTTAGATTTGAAGGAAAACCAAACCAGGATGACATTCATCTAGCCAGAGGTTGCTGATGCTTCAAATGCTTAGCTGCGCATGGTGAGAGCGCCAAAAATTTACTAGGTTTTCCAGTACAATGTACTGCTTTTGCTTTCATTATATATGTGATGCGTCATCTTCTTCATTTACCCCCTCGATAGGAGGGGCTACTTCTGGGGGAGTGTGATGGGGTCTTGACGATTGAGACCGAGTTACAATAACCTTAAATCATCATTGTCATCGTCAGAAACCGTATCTATATCTATAAAATATTCGTTTTTCAACCCGAGTACTTTAGTGTCATTACATGTGTTCTGGACGATCCCCGAAGCGGTTCTACCGAGATCAGGTTCCCTCAGCGCCGTCACTATAGGTTTAAAGTGGACTTTTTCGTAATGTCCCTAAAATGACCTTGAAACCATCGAATTGGCCGGTTTAGTACCGGGACGAACCCGTCGTCGGAAATCGATAATGTCGATTTTTAGTGACCTTTCACGTTTTCCTAAAATAAGTTGGAAAGTGTCTTAATCCTGCCTAAAGATTGCTGCCTCCGAAAATGCTCCCTTGACACTCAGAACCAAGTATAAAACATATGATCTGTACAAATCGTTGATACTCTTCTCTTTCGATTTGTATCTCTGATGAGCGGAATCATTTCGTTAATTCTCAATAACATACGGGAGATTATCCGGGCTCGCGCCGATCTGCTTAATCCGTGCTCTCTTTTATTCTCCTCAGCTCCTGTCCGTATGTTGTTTTAGTTTTTGTTTACGACGTAAAAGTTTTTTATATGAGGACGTATACTGAGAAAGGCGCATAAATCAGGGTTTCTTATTTCATGTATCTGTCCGGAATGGAATTGCATATGAACTCGGCATGTGTGATATATCGCTTTTTTTTTGTCCTCTGAACTACGCGTAATCTGCTTTATCTCTTACTATGTGAGCTCTGTGAGTATTTGATAGAGTAATATAGAAGGATATTGACTACTTTCCAACGCTGTTTTCGCAAAATGTTTGCGTAAACCAAAGCTGTGGCAAATAGTTGTATTTCCTGATCTAGATAGAAATGATATGATTTAAGACTTAAGAAAGAGTATAAATGCACCTTAATAATGTGACTATGCATTACATACATTAAGGTAATTTATATCCGAGAAGGATGGAGTGGTAGTGTCGTATTTCCATAGTTCGGACACTCGCGAATTTGTTTATCTCTTTCGTGTAGTATAATCATCTACTATATCTAATTTTGTACTGTAATCGTTTTTTGCGTGAACTAACAACTACGATGTCAGGATAATGACAAATAGACGAAAAATTTTATTATCTTTTCATTACTTTATTCCATTTATCTCCTATAGCTAATGTTCAATTATGGAATCCTAACTGTACGCACATCAGACTCGCTAAAATCGGGAGTTCACTATTTATAAACTTATTGACAAAGTTTGGGTAGGAGATTGAATTCATTCTGGCTGGATACGAATAACTGAATACAAGAAAATATATGCATAAAAATATATGCTCAAAGATCTGCATATTTATTGTCGTCTGACTCATTGTCCTCAACTACCAACATTACGCTACCACGCTGTTTCAACCGTAGGCCAATCTTTCTACCTGAAAAAAATAATTAATAATAATAGTCCTGGCTACAATAATATAGAAAGTGCCTCTGGTAGTGATTTATTTTATAAATTATTTTATTATTTTAATATATATAATAACATATTAAAGTACCCTACATAATCAAACTCACAAATTTTCCGGTTCTTTTAAACAAGCCGAAGACTTAACTTTAAATGCGATCTTCTCTTTCATTTATCTAAGATTAATATCATTAGAAGCCTAACTCTACTTCTCAACTTCCCTTCAGAAATTATGCCAGACTATACAATTTTTCGCTGGCATAGCATTGCAGTGACTCTAACTCTCACATAAAATAGTAGCCATACGAATAAGGTTTGAGTTATAAATATTTTATCCATATATATATTATAATATAAAATTAATAGTAAATTATTGCATATATAATATATATAACATTTAATACATAATACACCGCATACTTACATATGAGTAATATATGCGGTCTGATATAGAATTTCAAAATATAATTTGTTGTAGCCCTTTAAAAAAATCATGAGCTATTGTGTGATGAATAATTCTGCAACATTATCATACTAATATATATATATAATATATATATATATATATATTAATATATATATATATATATATATAATTATATTAATATAAATATATATATATAAGTATATATTATTATAAATATATATTATTATATTATATTAATATATTATATTATATATATATATAATTATATTATATATATTAATATTTTATATTAATATATATATAATATATATATATATATATTATTTAATATTATATATTATAATATATATATAATTTATATATATATATATATAATATATAATCTATAAAATAAAGTTTATTTTACAGTATACCTTTATATTTATTTTTTTATGGAATAAAAATGAATAGCAAAAAAAATATATAAAAAAAAAAAGAATAAAAAACTACGACCATATAAAGTTCGGAATGGATAACTCAAAAATTTTATAAATAATACAATATTCCTTTTTCTTATTTGTAACATATTCTTCTTAAAAAATTCGAAATAATTAAAAATGGGGTAATATGTATCATGTCTACAACATTACTCTTTATCTGTCGACTTCAATATAATATTTCCATCACTCTTTCAATAACTGCGTCTGAATTAATACTCACCTCATTAGTCCTATCAAAAATAAATCATAAGATAATTTCCTCAATGGAACCTTCGGAACCGCTATTTAGGGACTGAGGCAAAGTACCAATATATGAGAAATTTTATATAATAACGCCTCCAGTCTCCGAAATGTATCTATAAACTCAAAACAATCAGCCAAGATGGATTAAACTATAAACTGCAAAATATAATAAACCCATCTTGTATCTCACCACAGACTTATAGACTCAAAAGACTTTAAATATACCTTCATACGGACCTATCCAATATCTTTAGTCTCTTTTCCTCACAAACCTAAAATTTAAAACCCTCAGCGTACTCTTCATACCAAGAACTTAAACTCAGGATTGAAAAACCTGTCGAACGGCCGAACAACACATTCAAAAAAAACCTTTAAAGAGACCAATCTGCCACCAAAGACTATCAAACTCAAATTTTACAATCCGCTTTTCGGTACACCACCCAGACATAGAATTAGTGGAATTCCAAATCGTTCGCCTTACATAGTAACAACAACTTTAAAGCTCTACTCTTCTATTCAAAATATAACTTCAGTTGCCTCTGTAATGAAACCTCATTCTATACCCGGCTCCTATTAGGATCGCTGCATCCGTAAAGGCGAAACACATTTATTTAATCAAGTACGCCAAATTGTGATCCATATAAATCCTAACTTCAGGTCCCTCTGTACTCCAACGAGCATATGTGAACTCACAGTAATATATACAAAACTAGTCGAGATCTAATTCCAAAAGACTTTAAGCGTGCAAGAGTCACCATATCCTCACATAAATAAACAACTAAACTAATCTTATATACTCTAGATTCTCAGAGAGACACCCGAGCACAACACATATTTTAAACTCTCAAGTAATTATAGAGAGAAATATAACTACCATGTCAATCCAATTTAACCAACCATATCTACACCAAACATATTTATAAAATAGCTAGAAACCCCTCTACTTGCTCAACACAACTTTAATTCTACAAAATCTTAAAACCTACGTTGTACTCATACCAACTTTAGTGAAGATCGCTTAATTCTAATTTCCTACATATACGAGATAAAAATTTATATAGAGGGAAAATCTTTATTCGCCGACTTTTCAAGGTAACCTCAATTTAACTATCACACGACCTGGCAATAAAAAATTATCTTTCCATTCTGTTGATCGCTCTAGACAGTAGTTTTGAGATCAAAATATTTAAACTTCTATTGAACACCTCACAATTGTTACACCTAAACTTCACATGCTCTCTAAGGAGAATTGAGAAACTCTGATGATGAAAATCCGCCTAAATTCACCAATTCTTCGTATATACTTTTTATGAATAAAAGCCCGCTTGTTAAACTCCCACCAGATGACCTAACATAGGAAATTCGCAAATTATATACTTTTAAATTCAAACGCACCGCTCACTCATGTCTAATATTCCTTCCCACGCAAAATCTCACCGGTTTCTAAAAATTTGCGCTTTGTCCCACGAATGATTATCTATCACTTTTCTTATTTCTCACAGTTCGCACTTTTTTACCGAAATGATAACCTAGTAGCATTCCTAGTCTATCGCGCTATATCCACATACGAGTCGGCGAAATAAAGAGCGACAAACCGCATAAATTCCCTTTGCACGCGCGAAGCAGAAACGGACATATTTCATAATTCTCACCTTCTTAATTCCGCAAACCGGTCTTTATGTTAGGAATCTCTGTCAAAAAATTAATCTTCCAAACATCTTTTTAACTCCACCGACGCTTATAATCACTCTTCTTCATCTCTCCCCCGCTTCTTCTTCCGAACTCCTTCGATAATTTACGTAAAAATCGACTATTCGTAAGCTTCGACTAATCTCCATCGATTAGTCCTTTCTTGTTTTCGATATCAAACCACCACGATTTTTAGAAAAGCTATATTAACACCTCTTTGTTGTCGGTAGAACCAATTATCGCAAAACCACGAAGAAATTCTTCCATCATATAACAGGCGTGGTTGGGAAATATATTTCCTCTTCCGACGAATAACCGAAAATCAATTCCAAAGTCTTCACCCCAGTTTTCGCTACCAATCGTCTTACACGAGCGCTGCTAATAACGGTATACGCGTGTGAATGATTCAAACGAACTCCAATTTTTTCCAAATTAAACAAAGATGAAGTTTTGATAATATCCTCGATTTTGTTAAAATCAACGGTTATCTCGGTTAGTATCTCGAATGGAGGAATAAGAAGTTTCCGCAAATCACTCGAAAAATCAATTGTGCCAATTGTTTTCAATTCTTTGAGATCTTCCCAGCGCGATTTCTCGGCCAAAACGCTCGGGCATTCCCTCGAACGAGGGAAGGGGCTCTCGAGCATAATCGGGTCGTAACTCAACACCGTTTCTGGACATCTGCATATTAGTTTTAAAGCGATTAAATTCGGAAACAGGATGGAAATATAATATTTTTAATCATTTCGAGAAAGTCGTCGTGAGTGAGAAGGTTGACGCCCGTATTAACAATTCTAACTTCTCTCGACATCGAAAAATAAAAGGCTTCCTGTTCTCGTGTTGTCTACTCATTACAGATCGGTTACAGTTTTATAAAGAGATCTCGTATCTGAATCAGAATATCAAATAAATCTAAAAGATTTTACAAGAGCGTTCGTAGCTTCACGGTGTCTTACATCGTCCTAATATCTCGTAGTTATATTTGACTAGCCGCGAGGATAACCCACCGATAAGCGTCAGTGAAGTCACACCATATATACTCGTGTCAAACGTCAGGTTATCGTTCGGTCTAGGCGTACGGCTTTCGCGTCGACTTTTTGAGTAAAAGCTTAGAAAGTTTCGAGGGAAGATTCTTTTTACGTCTCAGAAATTCGATAATGCAGATAGGAGTGAAGGTTGAAATTTAAATCTTTCAGTTCCGTGATTTTATCGACTCAATAATAATTCTAAAATCATAATATCTATTTCCCGATAGAATATAAAATTTATACGCTAGGTAAATCAAAAACATTTTATTACGTGATTCGTAGTGAGCGCTCATATAAGTGATTATTTGAGTGAATATAAAAGACTAATGTTTATTCAAAAAAATTAGACTATCCTTCATATTATGAGCCAAAATCTCGCACAGATTTATCTCACTTATCTTTCCATTTTGGGTAAATAAAATGTATATAGTAATTCAGGGTCAACATAGTGACAATAGAAAAAATATGATCTGAATGCAAGGATCGCTAGTTCGGTGATTGTGCAAGCGAGCAGAAATTACATCTCTCCATAAAAAGATACTATCCATTCACAAAATTGATATTAACGCTAGTCTCTATTAACCTTTCTTATGATAGCACGAAAGAAAAGAAAACTAGCACACTTAAGAGACATATGTGAGGTACAGTATCTATTTCACTGAAATATATTATTTATTTCTGAATTAGTCTCTTAGTCTTTTCGTAAGTCTCTATTCTTTCGATCCTTTAGGTTTTCTTAGTCTTAAATCATCATAATCATCGTCGATAAAAAAAATCTATCACGATGATTTAAGGATAAGAAATAAGAATTAAGACTCTATTGACACAATTAAATTCAAAAATATATATGATTAAAAAGCTTCGCTCTTTTTTCTATTGCATTATTAGGCATAATCCTAATTTTAATATAACTAATCGCTACCTTCTTTATTTTACTTTCATAATTATTTTTTTTTTTACATTTTTTAAGTTTCCCTTAAATTCTATGTTACCTCCGATGTGATCTATAAAAATAATGGAATCTCTGGTACTTCGCGTAGTCCTAGTAATGTTAAACGTTCGTAACCGTCCAGAATAACGACGACTCGCGCGTCTGCCTCT
>JABUQX010091552.1:20000-36291 GCA_015478945.1 Trachelipus rathkii | reverse complement strand
AATTAGTGGTGCAGCCACAACTAACTTTCCCTGATTACAGCAAGGAATTTTCGTGAAAACACAGACGCCAGTAATTACGGAATAGGAGGAGGTGTTGTACCAACTGACAGATGAGGAAAAAGAGAAACCAGCTCGGTCTTCGTGGTCCCGTACACTCGAGGAGTGAGTTAAACTAGATACGACGAAAAGGAATGTTTAGCCGTGGTGTTCTGCTTACAAAAGTTTAAGAACACCATCTTCGGCTATAAGGTCACTATCATCACCGACAACCAACCTCTCTGCTTTATTTTCCGAAATAAACAGCAGACCGGCCGGTTAGCAAGATGGAATCTATTAGTAAACAGTTTCTCACCCACCATAGTATACAAGAAAGGAAAGAATAATGTTGCCCCAGACTATCTGAGTAGGCATCCGGCATCTAACGTGTTACTGGTCAAAGAAATAGCGAAAACAGAGGAAACAGAGAAAGCAGAGAAAGCAGAAACAACAGAAAAGTTCCCTCGAATAGATTTCGCTTTGAGTCGGGAAAATTTCATCAAAGAACAAGAGAAATGTCCCCGTGTAGGAAAATTGGTGAAATGGGCCGAAGAGAATCCCAGAACACATCCACACATCTTAATAAAAGGCATCTTACATTACGCTGTGGAAGCAAAACCTTATCTTGTACATGTTCCGGATAGTATGATTTACAGTGTGATAGACCCAGTTGCCACGCTTCACTAGCTGCGGACACGGTGTGTCAGGCAAGAACGAAAAGACGGAGTAGAGGAAAAATACTATTTTCCTGGTATTCACAAAATTGGTAAAAGAGTATTGTAGTCAATGTGTGTCATGCGCTAGTAACTAAGGGTCCTAGGACCCCCGTGTTAGCAGAACATCGATGCCCACTGCCGTAACACACCTTTCTCACGCGTCATGTTGACAGTATGGAAAAATTTGCCGAGGCTTGTTACAGCGATTCAGGAGCCAAATACATCTAGTAATTTCGCGCGTTTTGACACGGTATGTCGAATTAGTACCTTGCAAGACGAGAACGAGCGAAGAATGTGCCAGAGCATTGCAAGAAAGGGTCATATGTAGACATAGTGCCCCTCAACTGCTTGTCTCTGACAATGCCTTGGAATTTACGAGCCAGGTATTTAAGGACTTATGTAAGGCGTGGAGGATAAAGAAGGTGGAAATTTTGCCTTACAAACCATCCCAAAATGGTGTTGTGGAAAGAATAAATGCTGAGTTATTCGAATCTTTCTTGCGCATTACGTGAATGCAAATCACCGAGACTGGGATAAATACCTGAGTTTGCCCAAATCGCTATCAATTCCGCGTATAATCGATCTATAGGGTTTTCTCCCCATTTCCTTTTGCATGGGTATATAAAAAGGCTCCCTTACGAGATGCCTGATTATGTATCACCCTTTGTGAATAAGTCAGAGAAAATGAGATTCATTTCGGATGAAGTAGATACGATAGTAGAGAGGATTGATTATATAAGAGATTTGGCTAGAGAGAAGTTAGAAGCGGAAACCACAAAAACTTTGGAGCAACAACATAAAAGGGCCAAACAAAGAGAGTTCAAAATAGGAGATTATGTTTTCGTGAGAGCAGTTAAAAAGCCCCATCAAAAGTTCGAAGTTATGTGCCAAGTTTGACGGGCCATATATTCGTCCATGTGAGAGGACCTAACAATTGATGCGTATGCTTAGAATCAGGGCGCGAACTCCCTGTTCATGTAACAACGTTAAGGTGTCCCGGCAGAAAAATTCACGAGTCCAACATTTTGACTTTATGAATGATAGGGTTTGGAATCCCCACGCAGTGGAAGAATGTTAAGCTCAAAGAAAAAATGGTAAAGAAATGATGAAATTTAACAGACATACGACGAAGTGGGCCCTCTGAAGAAGAAGAGAAAGTAATGCTCGTAGGTGGTTTAAGACGAATATGCAGAGAAAGACGAAGAAATAGAAGAAGTAGATGAAGTGGAAGAACTTTCTCTCCACAAATCAAATGTCTTCCCAATATTCTTTCCAAATTCCATAACGCCACAAATTCAGGTCCGGACACAGCTACTTTCCAACTCCCCATCCCCCACAATCTCAGCATGAATACTACAACTCTTACCCTATTCCCCCACCTCAGCCGGTACCGAGTAGTACGAATTCTTGGAACCATCCGACTCCCGTGCAACAACCGACCCCGGTGGAACCCGTAAGAGAAAGTAAACCCGTGGAAGAAAGAAGATTTAGCGATGAGATTGTAGAAAGAAGAAGATACAGCGATGTAGTCGTCGGAAGAGCGCGTCCAGACAGTGAATTTAAGTGTTCCACTCCTAAAACTGACTTCCCGAAAACTCCCTCCAACCCAGCGGTTCGGAGAAAAGAGTTTAGACCATCCTTATCCCCTATTCAGCAAGAGATTTCCCTAGAAAACCCTGTTCAAGAAATTTCTCAGGAGCCACCAGCACACGAAGGTGAGGTGTATGGAGCCTATGGTGGAGCCCCTCCAAGAACAAATTCCCCTGTGAAATCTCCAACTTCCCCGGTAAAAGATGGCCGTTACCCCATTCCCCCGGTCGTAGATTCATCTCCTAAGGATTTCATCCCAGATAACAGAAAACAGGACCCATCTTACAGGCCACATAATCTGTTCACTGGCCCTAGAGATTCTACACCCCGAGTTACCCGAAGTCAAACAAGGATGAAGGAACAAGCTTTACAGCAACAGCCCGAGGCAAGTGGACAACACGGAGACTACAGCGAAGACTCTTGTCCAGCCTAAAGATAGAGGAATCTGATTTGAAACACCACAAGTCCGTGGAGGAAAACTTGGTATTTGCTCCTGGTTCTAGTCATCCCAATTTTGTATATACTTCTGTATATTCCTAGATTTACGAAAAAATTCTTTTAGTTTGTAGAATGGATTCTTCTTATTCTGTTAGTCTAAGAAGGATACTTTTATTTTTAAGAACTTGATGAAAGTACATTTCGCTTCGCGTCTGTACTAAAATTTTTTTTTCCTTAGTTAAGAAATACTTAGTGGATTAGGAAAACCCTTAGACTGGATTAGACGACGATCGTCATAATTTTAAGAAAATTAGCTTGGATTAGTATACATTCTTTAAAATTAAGAAAATTAGTCGGGATTAATACTTATTCATAGGAAATCTAATCTTAGAATGTAGATGTAGATTCGATAACTCTTAGAATATATTAAATTCGATTCTAGTTTTTACTTATTTTTTTATATAACGAAACCTTTTAAAAATATGTTTCACTCTCAGAATAAGGGGGGGGACAGCAATTTTTAATACAAAAAATAAAAATACAAAATAGAAAACCCAAAAAACTTTTCTATTAAGAAAACAAAAAAAATAAGTAACGAGTAAGTAAGTAATAGAACACTAAATTAGAAATTAAGCAACTAATAAAAAATAAACTAGTAAGTAAGTAAGTAATAAAACTAACTAGTAAATAAACAACTAAGTTTTAAATAGTATATAACGTTGAGTTTAAAACTCTTACTTTTAGAATTTAAGTCAACTAACTCGTTTATAATTAAGAAATCATTTAGTTTAGTTAATAAAAACGCGAACGCTTTAACTAACCAATTAATTTTAAAATGTTATTAAACATAATTAGGCGACCTTTAAATATTTCAAAACCAAGAAAAGTATAAAGTATAAATATTTCAGAAATGAATTTCGGAATACCAGTTTTGTTGCTACTCATCATCGTATCAACAGGCCAAAGCAATCTCATAAACGAAAAAGAAGAAACAAAGATTCTACCTGGTTTAGTTCTATATCGTACGGGAGAAGTTAACTTCATAGAAGGATACCTCGATCTAGTTATCTCCTTAGAATGTCCTCCAGACATTAAAGAAACAATCATCAAGACAACTAAACTAGTAACCAACGTCAAAGAATCATTCCTACCATCGTTCGAAACCACGTTTTTAAATGTTTCGACACATCAAAGAGCTCACCAATGGGAATTCAAGTTAATGACCATCCGAGTAAAAGTGTTAGCCCAGAAACTGAACGAAGTAAGTGAATTACCTTGGATCTCTGCAAGATCGAAAGGAAGCGAGCCGCTTTTGAATTTGGAGGAGACGTCCTCAACATTTTTTTGGCACTGCTACCGATAAACAGGTAAAACTACTTCGAAAGAAGATCAATATCTTAGGTAATTATGCCTCTACTTCCAACTTATTGATTACTGAACTAAAGGAACAGTTGAAGGCGAATACTTCGCTACACTTAATAAGACTTTAGGGATAGCTTACAAGTTAATTAGAATTTCAAACTGTCTAAGTGCTACGCACATATAAAATAAACAATCATGGCGAAGCATCATGGCGTTAATTAATCTAATTGAACAAACAGTTCATAACATCCACCAAATTCCATCAATTAGTGATAAATTCACTCCAACTCGCTAAAAACAAAATAACTAACTCGCAACTTTTTTCTCCCATCTTCTTATTGCCTCGTACTAGAAATGAACAAAGAGACTAAACTTCACACAGTCATTCCTCTAGAAACAAAGACATATCAAACTTTTCTAACCTATTCTTGGACTATCCAATCTGCAGCTAGCCCTTATGAACTAATCACCTTAATTCCTTTTATCTCAGTAGAAAATTTCATCTCGTATAAACTTATACCTTTCCCTCACTCATCTTCCTTTAAATCAATTCTTTAGTTCGAGTTATGTACAACGACCCAATAATTACTTCTTTGTTGAATTATGGAAATCGGAGATACACTTATCTTAAAGAATCGGCACACGATCTCTGTCGACATGTAGGCCAATTAGCCGTTTGTCCCCAGTCCCAAGTGTTTGCTTCCATTGATGATCAGTCTTGTTTACTATCTTTAATTTTGAATTTCACCAATGACTTTTCACACTGCCCTATTGCAGAATATAAGATATAGAACCTTATACTGTCGCTTTAGGACACTTCACCCTTATTTCTTTTTCAGAAAAAACTAGGGCTTCAATCGCATGTGAGAAACCCAATTCTATCCAGCATGTCTATGACTATGTCTTTACTATTCCTCACGGATGTGCTTTCATTTCTTCTAAGTTTCAGTTTAAGAACCCTATTCACCTTGAAAAGAATATTACTCTTTCTTCCCTAATTTCTTACTCTGATCACGTTTTATTCAACTTTTTATCTCACGTTGCTTTACCTAACATTTCTTCTGTTTTGTTCCCTAAGTTTCAAACTTTAAAAGAAATTCATTGGAATCAAAGATTGGACCAATTAAATCAAACGATGCATCCTTTTACACCGTATTTTCCCCAAATCAAATTCATTCCATATATTGGAGGAGGAACTTCAGGCACGATCTTTTTCTTCATAGTTCTTGTCATTGCGTATTTCGTTTGGACCAAAAGAGCACTCCTTTGCAATGTGCATGCCCAAGGTATCCCCACCAACTGAAAGCATCCCACTTCAGGCCATTCCAACATCTAATGTACGAATCCAACTAGCACCTGAAGATGCTCCTTTAAATAACCTGGTTCAGATAAGATCTCGACCCAGCTCCCCAACTCCTGTCCAACGTTTGTCTCTACTTCCGAGACCTCCTATGCCTTTTCCTAACACTCGAGCTATTACCTCTTCTGAAAATCAAGCGACTTATTCTAATTGAAAAAATCAATCCTTAAGTAAAGTTTCTCCCAGGGAGGGGACCTTTGTAGTACGTCATAGTACCTTTAATTCGAAAATGTATTCCATCCTTTTAATTAGATTCCATCATTTTAATCAGATTCAAAATAACGCTCATAAACGTTTTATTTGAAATCAAATCGATAGAACAAGTCGCTTAGGAACAAATATTTCCCGCCTTCTTCTTGCCCGTAAATACGACGCATAAGAATTCCGGTATGGCCTTGTAATGCCTGCAGTGGCGGGTTGACTCATTGCAAGCCTGCAAAGACGCCTCAGTTACTTCTTGCCTTGTAAACTGTAGAGAATTGATTGTGAACGCCTGTGCTGAGAGAATGGGTCTATTTACCCTTCCACTTTCTATTATATATATATATATATATATATATATATATATATATATATATATATATATATATATATATATATATATATATATATATATATAAATATATATATTATTAAAAATATATCCTTGTGTGCTTTTCCAGTTTTACCCGGCGTGAAAATAATAAATTATAAGTGAATATAATCAAACCACATTCACCATATATATATATATATATATATTCATATATATTATATTATATATATATATATATATATAATATATATATATATATACTATATATTATAATATATATAAGTATCTATATTATATATCTATCTATCTTACTTACCTAAAGAATATAGTTATAGATTTATAATTATATTATACCGGTATGTCTTTAATTGTAATCTTACAGAAATATAAAAAACTTATATTTAATTGAAGAAATAAATTTCGCAGCTGAAGCGATGATCGAGTTTTTGTATGTATGGTTTTAACGAACGATCTTTAGAGGTAGGTCCGAAATATTATTATTACTGTATAATTAATAATAATCCTTCTAATAAAATATTATGTACCATTTAAATAAAGCATGAAAATATGAAGCATGATAAAATTAGATAATTATGTGGAATAAGAAATTATTTAAAATGTATCATTGTGTATTATTTTTATGTTGAAAGACTGCTAACCATTTCAACCCTATATCGTTTATGTAGTTATGAAAGTAATTCACCATTATTGATATCTTTATTAATTTTATCAATTATGTTTTATTATGTACTTTTCTTATCAAAGATTTAATAATTATTTCCCTAGGGTTGTTTTTGTTTTATAATTAATTATCTACTGGATTTGTTTTTGACTAAAATGTGCTTTAAAAGTCCCCTATTGGCAGTAAAAATAGAATAGTACCTCAGACGCACTTTTTTCTTAATACGATCCTTCTTGAGTGCCAGTAGTCCATTCAAGAGAAGAGGAAGATTACTATTTAACCAAGATTATTATATTATAATAATAATATATATATATATTTATTTTTCTATATATAATAAATAATATATAATATAAATATTAATTATATATATATATAATAAATATAATATAATATATATATTATATAATATATATTATATATATATATTTATATATAATAAATAATATATAATATATATATATATATAAATATATATATATAAATATATAATTTATATAAAATAAATAGATATATTATTGGTTAATTATATGTATTTTGTTTAGGGAGTATATATATATATATATATATATATATATATATATATATAATATAACAGAGAATGGGGACGTTTATGAGAAAGTTAACGCCGTTAAATCCTTTAATCCGTTAACAAAAAAAATTAACGACGGTGTAATCATAAAGCGTTTATCGTAAAGAATGTAACGTGAAGTTAACGTTTAATCTGTTAACGTTAACCTCTTCAAGATATGTCAGAATAGTAAAATAAGTTTGGTAATTTTCGTTTTATTATGATTGGCAGTTAGTCAAATTATTTTAATGAAATAAAATTTAAATATATGAGGGTATAGTATATATATATAAATTTATATTATATATATATTATATATAATTATATATATATATATATATATATATCTATTATATATATATACAATAATAATATAATATAGTAATATATATATAAGTTATATATATATATATTATATATATATATATATATATTTATATATATTATAATATATAATAATAAGTTATATTATATATTATATATATATATAAATTATATTAGTATATAATAAATAAATAAATAATTATTAGTAGTAGTATTATGAATATATATATATATATATATATATATATATATTATTATAATTATATTTTATTTTATTTATATATAATTATTAATATTATGATAGTATTGTATATATTTTTTATTTATTTATATTATACATATATAATATTTTTATATATATATATATTTTATTATATATTATATTTATATATATATATATATATTATATATTATATTTATGATTATATATATATATATATATATTATTATATATATATATTTATAATATATATATTATTATATATATATAATAATTTATAGTTATAATATATATAAAATACTATATATATATAAGTGTGTATGTGTGAATTAGTAAGAAATATTAATAATAATTAATAATAATATAATAATAATAATAATAATAATATAATAATAATAATTAATACCATAATAATAATAATAAATAATAATAAAATAATAATAATAATAATAATAATAATTAATAATAAGTAATAATAAATAATAGAATAATAATAAAAGTAGAAATAATAAAATTTAGATAATAATAATAATTATTATATACTTATAAATAAATATTATAATTAATAATAAATAATAAAAAATGAATAATAAATAATAATTAATAATAATTTAAATAATATGTAAATAAGATATATAATATTAATATAATATGAATAATAAATTAATATTATAATTAAATAATTATAAGATTAAATTAAAATGATTTCCAATATATTATATTATATAATATTAATAAATTAATATATTATAAATAAAATAATAATAATAATAAATATATAAATATAAATTAATTAATTAAATAATTATCTGAAATAATAATTATTTAATAAAAATAAGTAATAATATCAATAATTAAATGTATTATAATTATTTAAATATATAAAATAATAAATAAATAATAGAATAATAAATATAATTAAAAAATATTAAAGATTAATATAATTTAATAATTAAATAATTAAATTAAAATAATTAATAAGAATAACATTATAAATTAAATTAATAAATAGAATAATATATATATAATCAATAATTAAGAATTAATAATAATAATAAAAATGATAATAATAAAGAAAAATTAGTATTAATAATAATATCGGCTTATCATATTAAAGTGATTATATAATATGATGATTATATTGTTTTAGTCATAGTACTAAAAATATTTTGGCTTTGATAATCCTTTAAGCAAATATACTTTTGCCTGTACATATTAACCATAATATATGATTATAATATTAACATTCCAAAGTCGTTAAAATACTCTTAAAAGTAATATATCATAATAAAGTTATATTTATTATTTAATTTAGTATAGAAAAAAATATATATATAATACGATATTATAATATTAATTACCAAATACAACACATTGTAATTAAAAATAATTGTGGTTAAGATCCCATATATTTTGTACATTCGGGACTGAGCCCTCAAAGGTTAATTCACCCCTACTACTTAATAATAAATAGAGAAGTATATTATAATTGAATATTCATTATAAAGATATCGTTGAGAGTTTTCATGACCAGTCAAATTATTAAATTTACCGTCTTTATTGTGCAATATATACCTAAAACTAAGTATATAATCTTATTATCTGATCAGTCTTAATATAAATTATAACTTCGTTTTATTACGTGAGTATTGTATTTAGTAAATTTTTTAACTGTTTATCATGTATTAAATCATTGCTTTTTTAATGTTAATATTTAATACTAATAATAGTTATACACTGAGTATTATTTATTCCAATTAATGAAAAAGAAATATCAACACCTCTTAAAACTGCTTATAAATTATACTTTGATTGACAAGTTTGACAGTCTAACCTCTTTTTAGGAGGAATGAAAAATTAAACCTACCTAAAACATGAAGTGTTTTCTTAACTGATTAGCTGCATGATTTACCGTGGCTGTGTATTAAAAATAGAATAGAAAACTGGCAAATACACCAGGAAAAAGGTGAATATAGAGATTCAGTAAAGACTTTACTCCGGCATAAAGAAAAAGGAGAACACTCCATTATCCATCTCTGTAATCTTCGGCTTGTAGCGTAGGTAATTGCCAGTTGATAATTATCATAAATTCAAAAATCATCTGCACTCTTTCTAAGAATTCATTGTCATAAATGTTTCAGTCAGCATGTAATGGAGCTATCTTTTGGAGGGTCCTTTATAGTAATTTTCACCAGCTAATTTTTTGGACTCCGTATTCGTTCGATTGCTAGTAGTTTTGATTGTCACGTGTTTTAATCGAATGATAGCCAACTTTAACTTTAATCTTGGATTGACACAGAGCTCAATATTGCTAGATGTATCTCAGGGCATTATCCAGGATTGAGAAACTACCCCGAAACATATTGAAAGTATCCCTTTTGAAATGGTCAGATAGTGTACTTGACAAATACTGAAAAGGGGCTCTATTATTAAGGAACGATTAATTTTTATTTTAATCAAACATTCATTTCTAAGATATTCATACGAATTTTTTCAATTAGAACAATTCTGAGTTCACATGTATAGTTATAAGTATATATTTGGATAATAAATAAATGGGAGGAAAAATATATATACCGGTATATGTATATATAGTAATATTATTTATACTATGATAATAGTAATAAATATTTATAGATTATAATATTTAATTATAAATATATATAATATATTATGTATAATATCATATATATATTATTATATATATAATATATATATATACTCAAATAATGTTATGTATTATTATATCTTTCTCTCCTTTTCTCCCTTTGCCTTTAAAAATTTTTATATCTGCTATTAAATAATAATAAAATTATAGTTTTTAGAAAGAAAAAAATGAAGAGAAGATAGAGATATGGAAAGTGAAAATATAATGATTCCAAGTGTACGATATAAGATTATGAGGGTAGGATAGAGTACGAGTAAAAGAGAGAAATAATATTATTATATGATAGTTAGGAGTAATTGTTATATATATATTTAAAATTGAATGATATTTATCTCAATATTAAATGTATAATGGTAATATATCTTAAGAGTTGTATAAAAAGATTAACAGAATAATAACTGTATAGATAGGTCAAATATAGTGTGAGAATTAGATAGAAGAAAGAGAGAGATGAAGATAAAGACGAAGAACGGAAGAGAAGAGAGAAGTATAGGACCACCAAGAAGCGCACCTAAAGGCCCAAGAGTGGGCCAGAAGCATACCTGGGAGGAAGGAAACGTACATGACAAGACAAAGTGGATTGCAGGAGTGGAATAGGGTATAGTGTAGCCGTGAGAATGGCCGAAAAATGGCCGATGACGAAGAGAAGCTGGAGAGGAAGAGAGGATTTAAGAAGAGATAAAGAGTGATAGAAGGAGAGAGTATAAGAGTAATAGAGATGAGATAATAATTGATACCTAAAAGAATAGAAAAAGTGGAAATAGGTCAAAGATAGGAAAGAGTCGAGGACCAAGAAAAGAACAACCAAAATGGAGAGGTGAGGAAAGTAATCGGAAATGGAAAAAATAAATAAAAAAAAAAAAAAAAAAAAAAGAAAAAAGGTACAAACCAGGGAAGGGAACGAAGAAAGAGGCGGAGAAACAGGAAACGAACGAGACGGGAGACCGTAGGTTGTAAAAAAAATTATAGTAAATTTGTGAAGAAAAGAGAAGAGTAATAGAAGAGGAAGTGGCAAGTAGTTAGAAGGACAAATGGAAAAAAGATGAAAATCGGAGAATTGGGAAAATGTGAGGACGGTGAAGAGAGGGAAGAGAGAAAGATAGGAAAAGGAGAAGGAAAAGACCGTGCGGAGGTTTGTATGCAAACGAAGAAACGGAATAGATGGAACAAAAAGGAAGCGGAGAATATGTTAGAAAAGAGATATTTTGAAGTAGAAAGAGAGAAAAGGGAGAAATTAAAAATAATATTGAAGAATAGTGAAAAAGGAGAAAGAAAAGAAAGAAAGAGGAATGAAGAGAACGAGGAAGGGAAAGAAAGTTAAGAAATGAGATGTAGAGAGAAAAAAAAGGAAAGATAAAAGAGAAGGCGAAGGAGGAAGGTAAAGAAAGTAGAGAAGAAAGAAAAGAGGAGAAAAAGAAAAGAGATGAAAAAAAAAAAAAAGATTAAAAAGAAAAGGGACGAGTGAACGGAAAAAGAAAGGAGAAAAGAGGGAGGAACGAAGAATCAGAGGTAAGAAGAGAACGAAAAAGAGAGATTAAAAAGTAAAAAGATGGGAATGATTGTCCAGCTAACGGAACAAAAAATAAATTGAAGAAAAGGAGGAAAAAGAAAAAAAGGTGGCGAGAGGATACTAAAGAAAAACACAAAAAGAAAAAATAAGGAAAGAAAAGGAGAAAAGAAAAATAAATCAAAATAAAAGACAGCAGATAATTCAGGAAGAAAAAATAAACACCATTACAGGATTATGTAAACACGAATTAAAGGAGATATGATAATATAAAATAGAATAGAAAATAGAATAGAAAATACCTAACTTGATAGTTAATATAATATATATATATATATATATATCTAAATATATAATTTACAACTTTACAACAGCTCCCAGGAAAGGGTCAGACCCTGTCCAATAGGCCAGAGCTCTTCGTCCATCTTCCTTATCCTCCAGCTCTCTCTTCTCTTCTCAGCATCGATAGCATTCCATGTTTTCTCAATGAGTCCCCATACTACTTCTCACGAGACTGTTCCATCTTCTCATGGCCACCTCTCCTCCTTGGAAATAACCGTCTCCAGGTGTTCCCCAGCCATTTCCCTCCCACTCTCTGCGTGCTCCATTGTATTTAATGAGTGAGTCTCCTCTCAGCATACAACCTCCTCCATTCTACTTCCCGTTTCTTATTAGTTTCTTTTGTCGTGGTATTCTTTGTACTCTAGTCTTTCCCACGTGTCCAGTCCCCGTCGTGTAAAATCTACATCTCTGTCGACTGGATCTAGTGTATTCCCTCGTCTCCACTTCCCCCTCACGTCGTTGGTTGAAATGTCTGTCCGCCGCTCTTCCAGCTCTCCCATGGTCTGTCTCGTGACGTCCCCCTGACCTTCTTCCGAGTGAGTATAATACCAGCTTTATCAAAGTAAATATCTCTAGTATATATATGAGTATTGTTAATACATAATATACTCGTTACGTAATATTATCATACCCTATTTATCTATTACCTTACCTATATTACAATTTGTGATCTTATATCTTATTTCAGTTATGGTAATAGGTAATCTACCTGCATTCTTACACCTTCCACCATACTAGACTATATCTAATCTTAGTTATCTCTGTACATTTCCTCCTCCTCTTTCAAATTAACCACTCAATAGATATTTGACTTTTACATCAATCACATCTATATTCTCAGTGCACCTATACCATCATCTACGTTAATCATCATGATCTATTCCCAATTTATACTAACCATCATAATGATCGTCAGCTCAACTAACTCCCTTTAATGGTTTATCGTTAAACCGAACGTGCTTCAATGAGTAGTGAAAGAGTTCCAAGCCTAAACTTGTGTATATAAAAAAGACAAAGAGTAGTCAACGAACCTAATGCTACAGCCTTGACATCTTGTTACAGCTCTTTGCTCCAGCAATTAACCAAGTCATCTGCGCAGTGTCACATTGCTTATTTTCAATTTTCCTCTCAAGCGTCTATACTAGCCAACACATGAATATAGTAATAATTTTTTATCTTCAACCTATCTTTATACCTATCCTACATCCAGTATTATATTCCTCGCTACAATTACTATATTCCAATAATTATTTTGTTTGACATTGGTAGACTCGTACTTCCTCTCTCGTTGACTACTCTAGTTGTCATACACACATATAAAACCATTCACTAATTTACTTTATTACTGAATCTCAATTCTGATATGTCCTTATAGGGTAGCACTATCTATCCTTTATTAATTCTTATAATACAACTCCCAAGGGTCTCCTTCATCAAAATACTTATTTATACACTGCTAATATTTTCTCTATACATCTAGCACTTACTATTCTCATAGCCCTTTCCTAGGTCAACATGAGATCATAAATAGCTTCATTATAGTAAGCTTATGTATAAAGTAGTCCTACATATGGTCATCGTTTGTATTGATTGCCATTCGATGTCAAATCAATGTCAGTGGAAATCGCTCAAATGATAGGTCAACAAGTGAGAGCGCGTCGAGATGTTGCTGTTCTGTTCAGTATCTTAATGATCTCCCGTAGTGCTTCTATCCTCTCCTTGCTGGCCGTATTACAGCTAACCTCACTCTCTGATATGACTCGAAGTATCTATCTTCTGTGTTAATCTCTCTTTTCTCGATTGTAAAGTCCGCATGTGTAGATCCAACTTCGCAATAGATACACCTTGTGAGTAGTCTCGTTGTCACATCCGCCTATATTCCCTCTCTCTCTCTCTCCTTTGAGTTCTATATCGACCTCTATTACTTTTGACTTCTACCCCTCACCCTACTTGGTACTTACTCTCGGCTCTACATTGCCTTACGAGACCCTAATCTGAGATACTCGCAGTACTCAGTGTCTTGATTTATCATTTCTCTCCATCAATCCTTGCAACGTTTTTTGATTCTCAGTATCTATGTGTGAGTATTAATTACCCATCATTCGAAGCTTCATTTGTATTATCTCAGAGTCACAGTCTGCCATATAATCATTCCTCACTATTAGATGATTCTCCTCCCCCTCTTATTTCATTCCTTCCCTCTCCTTCAATACCATCTCTTCTTCCTCCCATAATCATACGCAATATTAGCCACTATACTGCTCATCATTCACTAATGTGATTTTTTAATATAAACATAGTTCTTACCTTTGTAACTAATTAATGTCCGTGTTATCTCCTGTTTATGTCTAAAATTGATGATGTAATACTCACTTACAAAATAATTCAACCTATTTTAATTACATTTGATTAGTTGCAACTAACGTTATCGCATGCATGGATGAGATTCCTACTATACTGTTTTGTCAGTCTATAAAATTGCCTCTTCTTCTTATAGATTATGTCACCTCTAACATCTTCCATTTAAATTTACTTATCCAACTCTTCTCTTTGCTGCCGAACTTTTCAGCTTTTCTTTATCTCTCCTTTTAGTTATCATTAGTATTTGCTTACCATTCCATATAACTATGTTGTCCATTGTTCTGTTATGTAGTTCGTGTATATAATTTTATTCAAATCCATTACTTCATCATCAAATACTATTTCCCATAACTTAAATATTAGAATACAATACTCTAATTGTTCAATTTATCTTTCAGATTGTGTCGCAGACAGTCGCCTTAATCTATGTGTATCTTATTCCTCAGTTCCTTATCACTGACTCCAATCCTTATACCCAGTTGAGTTCATTTCTATCTAGCTGCCCTTATTTTTAGCTTTATATTGTATATTTCCCCCTATTCTTCTATCCGACCCTTTTTTTCACCTTTCTTAAATTTATTTTTCTAGAATTTACTGTAACTTATCTATCTGTCAATTAAGTTCCCTATGTTTCTTAATTTGTACACTCCTTCAGTGGACTGGGCACTTCATATATTCACGAGTGTTCGAATTATTCTTTTATTTCTGCAATACATTGTCAGTTCTTTCACCTGTTCCAGGTAATTTCATAATTTATCCGATTTTTTTAGTAAATAAAATCTTATTAAAGATGCTAGCAATATATATGCTATGCTTATCACTCCTAATAGGTATCAACTATTTTATCTAACTTTTACTTGTACCTATCTATGTGTCAGGACAATATGTTATTAGATCATATATAAGATATACTCTGGAGTGCAGTAATTCTTACTTTGTTATGAGTTATATTTATGACCTAAAATGTGATATTATTAATTACTTTGTGTAGTGTTATACTCTATTTGATTAGGTCCTTCTGTGTGAAGAAAAGTTAAAAACCATTCATGATACTTTACGAATATCCTTTTCTTAAAACATGAAAATATCTATCACTTACTTCTCCTGTCAA
The DNA here is from genome assembly GCA_015478945.1 of Trachelipus rathkii. Classification (NCBI taxonomy): domain Eukaryota; kingdom Metazoa; phylum Arthropoda; class Malacostraca; order Isopoda; family Trachelipodidae; genus Trachelipus; species Trachelipus rathkii. The sequence goes on along the minus strand of JABUQX010091552.1, from coordinate 20,468 downwards.
TATTTTCTTTATCTTCTCTATTACTGTATTATTATGTATATTCGCGCGCACCTTATACTCTCAAAACCTTCATATCTCTCTAACAGCTGCGTCCATACTGGCAGTTGAGAGAGACATATTCTGGATAACTACTAAGGTGTGATAGTGTAGATAGTAATAGTTAACAGTGATGAAAGTGATAGTATAGTATAGGAGGTGCAGTATAAATTGTAAATTGTTTATATGTGTATATATTATTGAGATATATGAGAAAGATATAAATATTGCAGGAGATGAATTAATCATATAATTGATATGTAGATAGATTTGTTAGTGTAAGAAATTAGAATTATATATAGATATATAAAGCAGATAAAATGGTTGGATTGATATTTAAGATAGTAGTGATCTAGATAATGAGTATATTATAGTTTTAGTAGATATATAATTATATATTATATAATATGAATATATATATATATAAGGTTG
>JABUQX010091552.1:0-12500 GCA_015478945.1 Trachelipus rathkii | reverse complement strand
ATATATATATATATATATATATATATATATATATATATATATATATATATATATATATATATATATATATATATATATATATATATATATATATATATATATATATATATATATATATATATATATAAGTATATATATATAGCGGAAATATACATGTGTAGGGACGGTATGTGAACATTTGCATGTATGTCATAGTGAGTGTGCACCTTTATGTTGCAGGGCAAATTGCTAGCCCAAACCGTGTACATCTTAACAATAGGTGGTGAATCTTACCTATAAAATCTCCCTTGTAACTAAGCCAGAAGCAACGCGCTGGCGAAAGAGTTGAGCATCTTCCCCAAACTTTAGGGTGGGAGAGATGCCTAACCCTTCCAAATGTGATTGGCAGTGACTGGGCGAACGCCGAGCTAAAATCGGATGTGCCGTCCCTCGTAGCAGCAAGACGTGCATGAGAGCATGTCGTCTTTGATATGAGTTAAATATATTAGTGACGGGTCATATATTGCGCGGCCAATTAACGTGTATTTAAGTTGAAAATTGCCTTTTCGATCTATTGTCCCATTTATCATATATATTAAATATCAATTTTATATGATTGTCATGTTCAAAGTGTGTTTTTTTGCATTCAGTTTAATAAACAATAAACGACCAATCTATTCTTTATACACCTAAATATTGATTTATATTCAGTAATTAATCAGCGCTATCTCAGCTTAGAATTTTTAATTGGACCTCTTTATAAGTGACAGTTAAACCCCTTATAAGTTTGATTCCTCTTCATTTAATTTCTTGTGAGTGATCATCGTCATTTGGGTGAAAATTTTGTGAAAAATAACTGTAATTCAATCTGTTCCTAAATATAAATCGGTATTGAAAAGAAATAGTGGTGTGTATAAATAAAATATTATTTGTGTTAAGCAAATTGTGATCCGTGTCGTAAATTAAACTGTGTATTAAAATAGTGAAGAAAAATCCATAATTTATAGAAAAAAAGAGTGAAACTAAATACTCGTTGCTCAAACTGAACGAAAAAACAAAAATTCTCAAAGCGACCCAAAATTTTATAACGGTCACATAAGAAACTTCATTGGGCTTTCAAACGACCGTTGGAGTGCGGCTCAAATTAACAAGCAACTCTCTTTGTTAGTGAAAATATGGTCGCCCTTCTTAAGAAGCTTTCGCGTAAAGACCAAGCCAAAAACAGGGCCAAGGTTTCCTCCGCTAAAGGGAGGGAAGAAAAAGTCAAATTCACCACCAACTGTCTGTCTCACGGAGAGAGTCACCCTTCCCCTCTCATCATGCAGATGCTGAGCAAGATTCAGGTCGCCGAAAACTTTAAGTCAAGAACAACAAAAACAAAAACAAATGACTCCTTGAATGCCAGTCACCCTTGAAACAGTATAGTCATTTGACACTCCAGCGCTAACTCCTGCTCGGTATAGCGGTGTGTCAATGGCTGAAAGCCGTGAACGCAGTCTTCAAGTTGAATCATATTGATGACACTCGCCCAGACGGAGATCCGCGGGAATTCTGCCAATACTCTGTTTTCAAAGCCTTCGTTGCTGGGATGGTACTTATCAATCCTCATTGATATCGAAAAAACCTATTTTTAACGTTGAGGCAATGAATCAGGGTCTTTAAAAGGGAATGCAACTGGATGTTCAGCCAGTGTCTTAAATAGAGTGAAGAATTTTGGTGGCAAATTTGACTTATTGGTTAGGGAACAACAAAACTTTGCAATTGACCAATTTTTAGAAGAACACCGTGAGCATTCCAGATGAGCCTCTATATAAAGGAAAACAAACCTACCCAAAATGGTCCGGGTTGCTAAACATTTATTTAAAAATTTTATACGAAAGGAAAAAAATCATCAACCCACCTCAACGGGCAGATCTTTGGGGAAGGAGATCAAATATTTTGAGAGGATGACTTATGACATGCTCCCAAATTAGAGTGTGCTCCATACTGTCGGAACCCACAAAACTCCACTCCAGCCTCTTAGTGGAGGATCTCCAAGCAGTTCTGACAAAAATGATGAAGCCTGTCAAGGCCTGGCGTTTTCGTCTGAGCTGCTGTAAAGAGAAAAGAAAGCAATCAGCTGACGACCGAAACAGGAGCCGAGGGAGAAGTATTAGTCAATCAAGATAATAACAATACTGTTGATAATATTACAGCGCTTGTTATTACCACCAACTTACCTCCACAGGCGGCTGCTGTGAATCTGAACATTGTCTGCCTCCTTTACATCCCTACTCTATGCTTCGGGAAGTGAATGCCAACCAACCTATAAAACTGGGCAGGGAAATGCTAGGTCATTATTGTGATGCCAACTAGAGCCAGCCGAGAAGAATTTAAAGTCATAGCAGATCAGCAGACAATTTAAGCTAGAAGGATTGGAAATAACTGAGTGAGATTAAATAATAGTAAAAACAATGTTATCAAGACTTTAGACATATTGTAAGCAAATAACTCTTTACAAATTATAAACACAAACAATGCAGAAAATAATAATAATAATGAAAATAATAATACTACTACTACTAATACCACCACCACTACTAATAATGAAATAATAATAATAATAATAATAATAATATTAATAATCATAATAATAATAATAATAATAATAATAATAATAATAATAATAATAATAATAATAATAATAATAATAATAATAATAATAATAATAATAATAATAATATATTAATAATAATAATAATAATAATAATAACAATAATAAAAATAATAATAATAATAATAATAATAATAATAATAATAATAATAATAATAATAATAATAATAATGTAATATGTAATAATAATAATATTATTAATAATAATAATAATAATAATAATAATAATAATGGAATAATAATAATAATAATACATAACCAATAATAATAAAAATAATAATAATAATAATAATAATAATAATAAAAATAATAACAATAATAATAATAATAATAATACAATGACGACCAATCGTAAATTTCGCAGCTGAAAACAATAATGATGATTGTGGTATCAAAAACTTGCATGCTAATTCTAATAAGAGTGTTAAAATCATACCACATAAATAATACCAAACAATATTCTGTACCAATACAGAATGGGCAAAATGACTTAGTAAATAAAATAAATGTCTTTTATTAAAATTAATATGGACAAAGAGATTAGTATGTACAAATAAATGACGTTTTTAGGGCTGTAAAATTACTGCATAGTAATTACCTTCTTTAATGATATTTCTATAATCTTATGCCCGGATATAAGGGCAGGTGAAGTCATGAGGCGGGTATCCAAGTGTGTGGTCGATATTAACAGTTTCAGAGACGAAAATGTACCATGTGCATTGAAAAGTTTCTGTCGGAGACCACCCACTCTCGGAAAAAAAGGACGATTGAGTTTTATAACTTGCAATTATATCGTGGTGTATATCTTAGATAATAGGGAACTTATTGTTGACTCAGGATCCATGTTTAACATCTTGCAGGCTGATACGTAACCAAGCAAAGGCCTCCCTATCGGTCATATACTGGCCGCAAATAACATAAAATAATATCTATGATGTAAAAACTATTAAATTTGACATTAATATGAGTAAATTTTGTAGATGATTTCTATATTTGCTGACGTAGAGGTAAACATCCTGTGTCTGCAATTTCTTAAACGTTTTAATTTAGCCACAAAATTTAAGTATTTAATTTTAATAAACCACGCAAAAAATAAAACTATAAAATTAATTACATAATGATAAAAAGGAAAAAATTGTGCATGGAATTTTCAGTTCTCTCCCTCTGCTCTTACTTCCAACCTCATCACCACGCATGTCCTCATTGGTACTATCTATTATAATGATTTGTTTGAGTCCAAGATTTATTCTAAATCATATATGAAATAGTTATATAATGATAAATAAAATGAAAGATCAGGAGATATATTTAAAAAAAAAAAAAAGTATAAAGGAAAACAGCGAGCTGCATGAACTCAACATTAATTAATAAATAAAGAGGTCATAAAATGGTAAAAATGAAGAAGACGCTGTCATACCTGAAGAATGAATAAAATTAATAATACATATCCATATAAAGCCAACATAAAAAAACCTCCGATATGAGGCAAAAGATACCTTATAAATTATATAATCAAACTAGAGCTGAATTTAATAATTTGATTACGCAGGCGTGTTGATAAGAACAAATTCCGCCCTGGTCGTTTCACAATCTCAGTACTCGAAAAGAGCAATCGAGTTAGATTAATATCAGACTTCTGAATTAAATAAAAAAGGGCTGAAGCGGAACCTTACGGTCTCCCGACATTGCAAGATGCAATATTCTCCTGGCAAGGTTGCAACTATTTCAGCAAGATTGATATGACGTAGGAGTTCTACTCAATTCCATTAGACAAAGAGAAGCATAAAATGCTTCACTGTCCTCCTAATACTGGGCGATTTGCTATTGCAATCTCCCAAAGGGTTATCAATCATCACGCACAATTTTCCAACGTTTCATCAACATCCTCCTTCAGGATATAAATAAGTATATTATATATGGATATAGTTGTGTATACTAAGACTGGAGAGGAACATAAGATTGTCCTGGAAAAGGTTTTTAAGCGGTTACAGTATCTATATATTAGCCTAAACCTCTCTAAGTGCCAAATTGGAGCAACAGAAATCAATTACTTGGGGTATACATTCAATGCTCACGGCGTGCATCCTGATTATGACAAAGTAAAGGAGATCTTGGAGGTACGTAAACCAAAACTATAAGAAGATTTGAGAAGCCTTTTTAGGTCGAGTGGGGTTTCAATACCCTAATTGTGCTGGGGGATATATGCTTTATTAAATTTATATATGCGTGGGAAACCGTACCTCGGAGAAGAATAATATGAATGAAGTCGCAGATAAAGCATTTGAGAACGCGCAAGAGCCATCCAGCATGCATCTGTAACATTTCCTAGTATGGCGGGGCTATAAAGATCCTAGTACACGCCACTCAAGTTGCAATTGCAACTGCAATATTATCAAACGATAAAGAGAGCCGCATTATTGCATTTTACAGCAGTTTTTATCGCCAACTGAACAAAAATATGATTATGCAAATAAATTAATATTGGGTTTAAATAAAGTATTATTAAATATGGTTTATCTCATCGTATGAGATTACGTTCATTTACCCAATTGAAACAACTTCAAGAGAGCTGATAGCTTGGTATAGTGGATCGATCATTCTAAAGTAAAACGTCCGTGAGATACATGGCAGTTACTAAAGCTTTATTAGCTCATTCAAACCAACCTGGAAATTAATCACTTCTAAAACTAACCCTTTAGCTCTATATCTATAGAAATGAAATAATTGCAAGTGAATATGCTTGCAATAATGACGAAGGGGCGTGGCTTCAAAATCTCTCAGTCAATAGCGGCGCTCCCATTTTACCAAAAGAGAAAGGGATTGGTTCCTCAGCGAGCGTCTCGACCAATCAGAGTCCAGGACAAAAACCCGAGAGAAATCATAGCAACCAATCAGAGCGCTGAACGCAAACTCGAAATGAATGAACTTGAAAGTGGGACTATAAATACGGTTTGGAGCGTGCCATTACCAGCTGAGCTGAAAGGGTGGTCAAAAAGGAATCTAACGTCGAGACAGCACACACAGAAACCACAAACTCAAACAAAGGTCTACAAGCAGTCCTTTTAAAAACACCTGATCCACATTCCACAAATACTACAAATTTTTACGATGGGAAATCTTGAATTCAGATGACTCACCTCTCACGGTTGATAAGCGGAGAGCTATAGAGAATAAATTATTAGATGAATTTAAAACTCCAAATGTAATTAATGAAGCTGTGTGTAAAAGAATCGAAGATTCAATAGAGATAAAAATGGTTAATTTAGTCACTAAAGTGCATGAAGAATTAATAAAGCGATTTAAAAAGGAAATAGATTATAAAAGTATAATGAGAAATCAACAAACAGATGAATACATACAAACATTGTTATTAGATAAAATTAAAAGCTCTCTTATTATTAAAAAGCAGAAATTTTGGTATCAAAGGGAAGAAATTCATTTATATGTGGATATCTCCTTGAATTATGCCAGAATATTACTACCAAATGATGATATTGATAAGGTGATAAAAATAACACATCTACAGGGACACCTTGGGATAAATCGCTGTCTGACTGCCATCAAAGCTGATTTTGTCTTCCAAAGCATGCATAGACGCGTGAAGAATATTGTGAGAACCTGTGAACAATGTCAAATAAGCAATGGTCGAAGAGAAAAATAAACCCCCTCTATGGAAAATATAGAGAGGTCAGTCATAAGTTTCAAACAATGAATGCAGATATACTGAAGTTACCCCCTTGTCGGGGTTATAAATATTTATTTACCCTGGTAGATAGATTCTCACATTACGTTTGGGCCTTCCCGCTTAAAAATATAACAAAAGAAACAGTAGTAAAATACTATTAAATGAAATATTCCCTCATGTTGGTGTACCTGAAAATTTGGTCACAGACAAAGGATCAAATTACACCTCTCATTTGTTTGAGAGTGTGTGTCGGCTGCTAGGCACATGCCATACCACGACTGCAAGGTATGATCCACAGGCTAATTCCAAGGCAGAAATTTTCCACAAGACCCTCTTAAATTGTCTGAGAACTATGTTGCACGAACCAGAACTTAGAGAGCAGGAGTGGCTCGATATTTTACCGTATGCTCTTTTTGTCATCAGACAGGCTCCGATCGCTGAAAGCGGCATTAGTGCTAGTAAACTAATGTATGGCTAAAATATAAACATACCTGGAGGCGTAACTTTTCCTAAATGAGAGTCCCTTATGCTTCGAAATTCTGATGAATAATTGAAGGGAAGGTTTCTCCTATGTATCAGGCATAGCGGTCTGCGCACTGATATTAATAGGCGACAAGGGATAGAAGCAATTTGGGAACACGTTCCTTGAGGTGAAAAAAAGAGCTCATACTGAATGGTTTGGAAGGAATGAGTCTGTGTTCTGTATGTGGTCAAGATCACTTAATAATAATGTCCCACATAATAAAAGATAATAAAAGTAAAATAATATAATTAAATCTAAGAAATGAAAATTCTATAATTATAGCCTTGCAAACTTTACCTCAGAAAAAGAAAGAAAATGATATATATAGGAAAAAGAAAGAGGAGATAAGAAATAGGAGAAAGATTTCTCTTGAGGAAAGAAATGATGGAGACGATCTTTATAAATAATTATTACCGATTGAACAAATTTGAATAAATATGGCTATTTATTCAAATGTAGTTCTTAAACTGCTTCGTTTCAAAAGTAGTTTAATCCTCTTTCTGTTATTTCACTTTCCTATTGAAATTACTGTAATACATATATGAAAGGAGAAAAATAGGAAAAAACTAAGAAGTAAAAGGACAATTTTTTCGAAAATCAAAAGAGAGCTTCTTATGTCTTCAGACTCCGATATGACACACCAATTCTTTATAGCGGAAACTTTACATGTGAGGACAGGTTATGGTAAACAATTTGCATGGATATGTCATAGGTTGGAGTGTGCACCTTATGTTCGAGTAAACTTGCAATCCAATCAACCCGTGCACATCGAACTTAACAATGATTGGTGAATCCTTCTTATAAAAACTTCCCTACTTGTAACTAAGCAAGCTTAGCGCGCTAGCGAAAGAGATGAAAGCATCTCCATTTACAACATTTAGGTGGAGAGTGCCAAACGATTCAAATGTTGATATGGCCAGGTAGCCCAACTGGGACAGAACCGCCAAGCCACCAAAATCGGGATTAGATGTGCCCGTCCCCTGCAAGACTTGTGTTTCATCGGTTTGATTATAAAGGTTAATATTTATAGTGGACAATGGTCATCATCATTATTTGCGCATGTGATTGAACGTGTATTTAAAAGATTATAATTACGATGCCGAATTCTATATGTCCCGATTACATATATTTCACCGGTTCAATTCTATTGCATTGTCACATGTCAATTATACATTATTTTGCATAGTCAATAACAATCAAAGACAGATCTCTTATTTACACTCCCAAATATTTGATTATATATATATATATATATATATATATATATATATCAATTTCCATAACTAAGAATATAATAATATATAAATATTATTATATAATATAAACTTAATATAATATATATAGTATATAATATAAATATATATATATATAGATATATATATATTAATATTATATATAATATTATTATATAATATTATATATATATATATAATATATATATATTATATATATATATAATATATAATAATATATATTATATAATAATTATAATATATATATAATATAATATAGTATATATAATATATATATATATATAAATATATATATCATATATTATAATTAATATAATATATATGTATATATATATATATTACTATTTATATATATATATATAAATATGATAAATATATATATATATTATTATATATAAATATTATAATATATTATATATATATATAATATAATATATTAATGATAGATAATGCCAGTTGTACAGAAAATACTGATTAACATTACTTTCATTTATGTATTTTAAGGTAATGCCAAGCATTGCCATTTGACAATACGCTCTTTTATTATATACCCTATTTGATGTAACGCTGCAGGGGTCCAGTCAAAATATTTGTAAATATATTTGTATTTTTGAGTGAACAGCAACCAATAAAGACTCACTTTGAGAGACTTATTTTTGACCCCTTGAAAATTGATGAGAGTCGCACATTAGTTTTCTTTTAATTCAATATACTGTATTTGTAGTTATATTTAAAAAGAGTTTTACTCATTATTTTTATGTTAGTTATTATTTTTATTAATTTTTAGAAAAAACATATAAAGAGTTATACGAAAATTATATATATATATGTAAATGTAATATATGATTATAATAAATATATAAAATAAAATATTTATTGAATAAAATTCAATAGTTTTGTAAAGTGTGTATAGCGCACAATGTGTAAATTTTATGAGCTTTTATTTTTTGATTTAAAAGTAGAGAAAATTGTCATATTCTGGAACAATAGAATTCACAGCTTCGATTGTTACAATGATAATACCAAGAAATTTTTTCTTACATAAATGTTTTGTATATATGTTACTGTTTTGTATTAAATACGCTATGTCACATCTACCAGTCATTTTCATTTATTATTTTAAGAATTATGATTTTGATGAGTAGAGCGAATAAAAACTTAAATGACAGAGGATTCATAGTAAAGAGTAGTATGAATGGTGAATATTTTTGTATCGTTCGCTTTCACGTTATTAAAATCGAGGTGTATAAAGTTGGTAGTTCTTGATGCCTTAACCTACTTCCAATTATATTTTTGTATAGTTTTAATATTTGTATGTGTTTCATGGAGTGTCTTTGTTTGTTTGTTTTATTAACAAAAGATAATAATTTAATATGGTTTTCTAACCTATACCCACTGTACAACACTATTATTAATTTTCAATGTGTTAAATATTTTCGTATTTTTTGTAAAGCAAATGGTATTTAAAGCTGTTTTTTTTTAAAGTATATGTTGTGTTTATTGTGTAAATATTATTTGCATTGTTATTGGTCGAAGTGTCGTCTTGTAAATGCGAGAAATTTGCAAATGCTAGAATGCTCCGCCAGAAGTTGTTCTATATTTACTGAGCAGGTATGGTATATGTAGTTTATTGAAGTTTATTTATCGAAGTTATGGTAAGATTATATTCTTTCAACAAATATAAAACGCCTTTAGAAACGATTTAACATATTTATTGTATTTAAACATATGGTTAATTGGTTAAAAGCTCATATTTTTCGATTTGAAAAATAAGGTTTGTTTTAATTACTAATGGTCACTCTTTGCTTAGAACAACAGCTGTTATATGTCAGCTGGAATTGCATTGTCTTGTACACACACTGAAAAATCGACGCCTTGTGTAATTGTTAGAATCATTAATTTTCAAGTAATATTTAAGATTACCTATCATAATTTTAATAGGTCTATATATTTATTTATATAATGATTTGTTTTGTATTAATAACTTTAATGATTCGTCTGAACATAAAAATAATCTTTATATTTTATATACATATTTATGGTCGAAATAAAATTTATATAAATTAATGATAATAGGTTATAATAATGATATAGAACATTTTGTTAAAGAACAATAATAAATATATATATTGATAAGAGTATATAGAAATATATATATATATATGTATATATATATATATATATATATATTATATATATATATATATGATAAGAGGATAATATATTATAGTAGTAATATATATAATTAATTGGTGGATATTTAGTTAGGTTCTATATTTGCGGGCGCATAGTATGCGGATATTCTACAGACAATTCCGACTAAACATGTGTCATGATTTATAATAAACTGTTGATATTTTCGAATATATATATATATATATTATATATATACTAATATATATATTATATCAATAGTATTATAATATGTATGATACTAATTTATATATAATATATATAATATCTATATAATTATAATATTATATATATATATATTATATAGTCAGTAATATAGACTGAGTTCTATTTATTTGCAGTGTCGCATGTATGCGGATATCTCGAGGACAATCCGACTAATATGTTCAATAGGATTTATTATAAACCTAGTTTGGTTAAGGACCAGTACAGTTTATATACAGTTTATTTTTATAATAATAAAGTATCCTTATAAATTGTACTCAAGTAGTGTTCATCGAATTTCTGCATAGACGTTTTCTTTACTTTCTCATTAATATTCAAAGTAAAATATTTGATGGCTTAAGTCTTAATGTTAATTTATGGTTCATGATCAAAAGATTGATCATTAAACAGGTTCATTCATTGATAAGGAAAGAAATAATATTGACTGAATTGTTTTCACATAAGGTTAAAGAACTCGTCAACCGTTGTTCACTTGAAGGGTCTCCGAGGGAGCTAAGTATGGTGAGTTTTTAAAAGCATATTATATTGCATTCATATTGCAACGGCCTGGATAATGACTCAAGTAAACAGGAGGTCTGAGATTACTGCACTAATACAGGTTTGAGAAGTCTTAAAAAGGAGTTTAGTTGAATTGGATTGATCACGGGGGCCTGGCCAAAGATTTGTTCATCAGTCAGAGCTAAGATTAATGTAAAATAATATTAATAGTCTTTTCATCCAGTCGCATTACATAATAAATTTGGGAGGTTAATACCTGTCTACGGGATTCTATATATATGACCTTTCACGCGATTTATTCTTAATATCAATTGCTAACTTGTAGTAAAGTTATTTTGCTATTTTATTGAATATTGAGCTCAAGGGTCTACAGTCGTTTTTGCTAAGAAACCGTGTGCCGAACTAATGTTCAAGTGGAATATGGCAACTTATATACCCGAATATGGGATATATGAAATGATAGGTTGATTATTGGTTTTTTTTAACGTCAATATAGTCTTTGGACTATCTTGTTTTATTTGAAGTTACTTATGGATGATTTTAAATTTTTGTGTACTATGGGGTAATAAACCAAAAACATGATATGCAAACAATTACCTGTACAGAGTTTGGAAACAAAAATAGAACACGTGATGGAATAATTTTTATTACTTTATATATTTTATGCTTTTTATATTAAGTTATATAGTATATATATAAATAATACATATACATAGTTAATATATATTAATATTGTTTAAGAATCCTCTACTAAAAAAAATTTTACAAAGTTGAGCGATAGCGAATTAGTGATTTTCTGGAATTACTATTTTTCTCTGTTAATGAATCTGTGAAGAGCAAAACCTACTTTCCCGCAGATTTTTGTTGAAATTTATAATTACAGTTAAGATTTCAAATATTAGTATATAATATATTTTACTATAAAATATAAAATATATATACTTATAAAATATAATAAAAATATAATGAATATATATATATATAATATAACTTGATATATATATACTATATCATACTATATATATCTATTATATATAATAAATATATTATATATAATATTACCATTTGTATATTTTTCTGAGTGTTAGAAAATTTAGTAATTTCAATGAGTTATTCCGATTAGGTACCAAAATTTTAAAATCTTAGGTAGAAAAACGGGATTTGATGTTGGCGTATGTTTAAAGTGACTTTGTTAGCGAACGATATATTATAAGAAATAAATAATTGTATACAACAAAATTAATAAAGCATCCTCTAATGCTGACTTTATTGAGTGGTTGGACAATCGCGGGATTTTCCGCTAAGGAACTTGCTTTACTGTCAATAAAAGATGATTAGGCATGGCTCAAGAAAGCCGCGCTCCCGAGAACAACAGACTTGCTGAACCTGGGATTATGGAAGGAAAAGAAATACTGCCCTGCTGATTTGGAGAAAGAAAAATTAGCTTCAGAATATGAAAAAAGTTCTCGTCCATCGTAGTTTGAACATTGC
>JABUQX010091551.1:0-23636 GCA_015478945.1 Trachelipus rathkii | reverse complement strand
CAGAAACACCCTTATCACAGCCCCCACAATCAAGTTCTCCCATAGGGGGTGAAAGTCCTCTACAAAAATTGCTTTTGCAACTTCAGAGAGGGTCACAAAGTGGGGTTGGTGGAGGCCTTACCACCGGGGGGGCAGGTCCCTTATTACCCGGGCATATACCGCCGTCCACTCTTGGGACCATTCCCCCTTCTTCATCTATTGGGCTGGAAAAAAATGCACCAGATCAGTATGATGCAATCCAGTCTCTAATGAGTCAGTTGACCAAAATGCAGATGCAGGGGCCAGAGAATATGCAGGTATGTTTTATGTTTAACTTGCCTTGAAGGGTAGAGTAAGTTGGTACAGGGGCATAAACTGGTGATCTAGGGAATTATAGAGCTTTTAGGCAATTGAGTGTAGATTGAAATGCCAGAAAAGTATAAATTTTTATTGGTCCTTTTTTTCTTTTCATAGCCCAGTTATAACTTATTAAAACTGGTTAAAGACAATTTTATTTTTGTTTTTTAATATAATTCAGCATTGTCCTTTTTTCCTCTAGGATTTAGAATTTTTTCATTATTTTTTTTAAGCGGCTCGAGCCTAGCAAAAAATGCGGGATTTATTTTTAATTCATACTTTCATTTTTCATTTTTATTTAAAATACTACTTAAACATATAAATAAAAAAAATCTTAAGCCCATTTTTAGCAAAGTTATTGACTGGGCACATCGAAAGCAAAAGCTCCTTTTTATGTACTTTCAGTTTAAGTCGCTAATTTATAGGATATTTGGAATTGTAATTTAGTTGTTTGTATAACAGACTTCAGACTCTTTCTTAACCACTATGATTATTCTTGCATGTACTCTGCTGGTAAATTCTGAAATAACTTACAGAATATCTTCCCCCACAAACTAAACCAAGTTTCATAGAATGTGTGGAAAAGTAGACACGAAGTGTTTGAAATTTGAAACGCATTCTTATCTTCCCCTGCTCGACATTCTCTCTCTTTTATTTTTTTTTCTTCTCTCCTTTCCTTTCCTTGAGCTGAAAATTAAATAAAGTACAATGCCAAAGACCAGTTGAGATTTGTTATGTCATATGTTTCCAAAGATTCAAGTTAAGGGGCTGCTACATGCTAGTTAGTTATTCAAGAAAACTCTCTCATTGTTTCCTAGCATAGTCATTAGCCACTGTTCCAATATTTCTGGATTGAATGCATTGTACATATAAAAAAAATCAATAACAAGCATTAGAATACTAAAACTTTGGCATGTACGGATTGATTCAGAGGTGTCTAGGAAAATGCTTTGGCTAGTTAAAATTATCTGCAAAGGACATTTACTAGTCTAATACTAATTCTGTAATTTGTTCCATTATTTGAAAATTTGTATACATAATAAGATTAAATAATGAATGATGAAAAGAGTCTTGTCATCCTTTCTCTCAATGATGGTATTTATAAATTTTGTTTTTGAAGGAAACCTTTTGTGAATGTATGAAAAAGATTTCTAAACACTCATTTTGAGAAGTTCCCCATGTTAAAAAATTTTCAATGATGTAAAGTTATATTAAATATATATGGTTTCAGTATCACCATGTTGAGCCATACTCGTTTTTTTTTTTTTTTTTTAAAACAACTTGGAATAACTAAAGTCTTTTTATTTTATAAAATACAATATTATTAAATCATTTCCAAAGTTTTTCAACAATAATTGTTTTTGTTGTACAAATTTACGTAACCTGACCTAAAATATTTGGGCATTTAATGGCGGCAGACTTCTTCTTTAATAAACTGTATTTAATTTCATCTTGGCTTTCCATTTACTTTAGATGCAGCATAGCTTTCAAAGAAGATTTGTCACCACTAAAATTTAATTGTCTGCAAAAGTTTGTCCCGTTTCTCCACAAGACTTATCTTCAGTGAAATTAACCGACGTTAAGTGATTAGGTGTGATACTCATTTAGTTTCCAATTCATTCCTAAGATTGGTTAAGATATAGACTCATTAGCTAATTTAGTTGCTTTCTCCTTTTCTTTACTCCAAATGATCTCGGTATACTTTGGTTTTAGTTTTGTGCTTGTGACACTTTTCAGGGGTTGTTTTCAGAGAGATGAAACATCTGAAAGGTCGGAATTGTTTAAAATGATATATTATAGTGACGTCTCCACCGCTCACATTGTCTTAATATTGTCGTGTAGTAAAATTCGTGTATTATAAACTTTTTCGATGCCCCACATATATTCCAACAGGGAGATGTCGAAATTGTGGACGTGCATGAATTATGTGAGGGGCTTTTGGTGTGTTTGTGGAAGTCTAGCCATCAGAATTCATCACATAGAAAGGACAGATGCTTACATAACCTTGAGCGATTTATTACCGAACACATGCGATTTCTTTGCCCATTAGCATTAATATACTTCAGTCCTTTTGAACTGTAAAATTGAGCTTAATAATTATTATGCTGATTTTGGTGCTTAACTTTATAAATTTATATTGTATTGGTAATGTTTTTATTATAATACTTAGGAATTAATCAGACTTTTAAATATACACTTAAAATATAAGATTCTTCTATATTGTTGTTACAAATTCGAATCTTTTGAATTCGTCCTTTCGGAATAAAAGAAAGTATAAATGTGAATAATTATCATTGTCTATAGCAGGAAGACCCTCGAATAAGGGAAGAAGAGCAAAAAAGAATTGAAGATGAGCGAAGGTTATTTGAGGAACAAAAAAGGGCGGAGGAAGAGCGTATTAAACTTCAACAAATAAGGTATGCTTTATAAACTAGGATTAAGTAAAATTTGGGCAAATGATTTTAGAGTATTCTGATAAAAGGACATTGACACAAGGTAAAAATAGATGTACTTATAAAGTAAATTTTAGCTGTCCTAATTATTTGGATAACCTTTGAGGACTTAAAATAGCAAAAGGAATTAAATGTTGCCAAATTTGTCTACACTTTTATTTTTATTTGAAAAGTAGATTTTTCTCTCCTCTTTATACTGGTAAGAGAGTAGTGAGGATAGTAGCTCGGGTATTAACTAATATTTGAGTCTGATAAGTAGGTTTATGATGAGCTGCATGAAACTCCATTAGGCAGTAGATTCCTTTCTTTTCATTGCTTTATTATGAAGCATTTTTTGAAAGTTTATTACTGAGAATTTGTGGAAAAGTAAATGTTTTATGAGACAGATGATTTATTGAAAGCTTTAAAGGACTGGACTATAAATGTTGAAAATTATTGAAAACCTCTACAATAAACACAGGAGTTGTAAGAAGAACACGAAGAATTTAACAATTTTATTCCATCAGGGATCAGTGTGTTTGTTTATAAGTGAATGAGTAGAGAGAAGAGAGTGGTTGTTTTTTCTAAAGAAGAATATAGAAAAAATTGGTGCAGTTAATGTTTGACACCGTTAGGTAGTTAGCTGAAATTAATATATGTCAATGTATTAGGAAATGTGAAATTGAAATTGTGGAAATATTTTTTTGGGAAATGTTTGAAGAAATATTTGCTCAAAGATGGGAAGTTGAATAAATGAATTTGTAGTTTATCTTGTGTGAACATTTTAAAAGAATTGTGTATTAAAAATTTGATTTGTTACAGGCTACAAGAGGAGAGATTAAAGGAAGAGGAGAGAAGAAAGGAACTAGAGGCTAAAAACCAAAGATTAGAAGAAGAGTTGAGAAGAATCCACGAAGAACAACAGATGAAGAGGAAAAGGGAAGAAGAACAGATAAGAAGGAAAAAGGAGGAGGAACTGCAGCAAAGAAGAAGGAAAGAAGAAGAACAAAGAGCTAAGGAAGCTGAACACAAAAGGAAAATGGTAAGCTTCACTCTAGAGATTTTAAATGGCGTATTCCAAATATAATATAATTATATATGATTTATTTATTTATATTTAAAAAATATAAAATAATAAAATTGGTGTAAAAATTTGTAGGAGCAACAGAAGAATGCTGAGGGGATCAAAAAGAAGAGAACAAACTATTAAACAACAATTGAAGCAAAAACAAAAACAGGAAGAAAGCAAGGAATGGACGGCAAGGAAGGCAGAGGAGGAAGAAAGGAAGAGAAAGAAGAGGCAAGAATAAAAGAAAGAACAGCAAGAATTAGGGAGAAAAGGAAAAAGGAAGAGGAAGAGAAGAAAAGTTAGTAAATAATTTCATTTTCTTTAACTATAGCCCATTTGCATGACCAATATATATATATATATATATATAATAATATAATATATATAATATATAATATATATAGATATATATATAATTATTATATATATTATATATATATATATTTAATTATAAATTATAACTGAAAAACTAATGATTTGATTTTCGGAAAATTAGTAGTGAATTAATGTAATAAATTTTTCATACACCATAAAAGTAAAAGTTTAACTTATGCTTGAGTATAATTAGTATTTAGTTTAATTAATAATAGCTAACTTTGATAAAGTTTAAAGCATGAGAGAAGAAGCTTCAATTTGAAAGTCGCTTTCGAAATATTAAAATATATAAAACTTCTGATAACTATATAATATATATATATAATATTATATATATCATATTAATATATATCATATATATATATAAGATATTAATATATATAGTATATATATATATAATATTAAAATATTATATATATATATATATTATATATAATATAATATTATATAATATAATATAATATATATATATATATATATTATATATATATTTTGAAGTTAATAATTTTTATTGGATCATGATGTTGTTTTATGTTAAAATTAGAGTTGTAGAATGAGGTGAAAATGTTATAAGTGGAAGAATGAAGAGTTAAGTGAGCAAGGTAATAAGGATTAGTTATTTAAAGTGCTTGCAAGTATATCTGTTGAATGTAGCACGAAAAAATAGAATTAAATCTGGAAGCAAATGGAGAAAGCGGCTGTAGGTAGTTTAAAAGAATTATGTGGATTCTAAATAGGAAGTAAAATGTTGCAGTGAGTGGTGGAAGAAGAGGTGCTTTAAACTGTTAAAAGTAAGAAAGAAGCATGGTTGAATTACTAAAAGCAATGATGAGGTTTTCAAAAAAAAGATTGATTGGAAATTAATAACGATGAAAAAAAGGAAATATAATAGCATATATGTAGGAGGAAAACACAGGTAAATGAACAGGCAACTTTCGTAAATGATGAAATGGATTATGAGGGGTAGTGTGGAAGAAACACTTCGAAAATCTGCATAACATTGCATAATGAAGAAGGTGATAGTGATTGGTTGGGTTGAAGTGCAGAGGAATAGGTATTGGATGAGGTCAATTAGTTAAGGAGGAGGAGAAATGTGGTAGAATAAAAAAGTTAAAGAATGTAGTCTGCAGTATGATGAAATTATTGTTGAAACTGATAAAAAGGATGGAGGCGGATGTGGTTGCATTGATTTGGGATTTGGTAATAAACGTGTTATGGAAGGTATAGTCCGAAGGTTGGAGGAGAAGCAGAATAGTACTCTTTCTTATATAAGGGTACGGGGATTAGGGTAACTGTTGGCGATTTATGATTAGGTTATGACTTTGAGGCCAAGATATTATGTTGGTTTTTGTCGAAAAGAGGCGTCAGTGACTGAAGTACTGATTGGTGAAGAACAATGGGCGATTTAAAATGGTAGAGGATGTGTGGATCAACTTTACATTGAAACAAAGATTGAAAAAATGAGAGAAGAAGAATAAGATGTATTTAGGTTTTATGGGGATTTGCAACAGGCGTATGATTAAATTAATAGGTAAAAAAGGGCTTGCTATGGCAGGTTGTTAAGTGATATTATGGATGTTGGTGGTAAGCTTCTGAATGAATCAAAGTATGTATACGATAGTGAAGGCGTGTGTAAGAATACATGGAGTCGAAAGTGATTAGTTAAGATTAATGCGAGTGAGGGTGGAAATTTATATCACTTTTGTTATTAATTTGTATATGGATAGGGTTATGCAAGGGCGTTAGAATGATGAAGAACTGAAGAGTGGAAGGTGCTCTACCTATTATATGCGGATGATTTTGGATTTGTGTGCTAAATGTGAAGAGAGTTTGATGATTGCGTAGAGAGATTTGGCAACGTGTGTAAAAGGAGGGGGTGAAAGTAAAACATAGATAAGAGTTAAGTTATGGGTTGTGAGTGAGACAGTCTTCAGTAGAAGTTATTTTAGAGTGAGCAGCTGAACAAGTGTTTGACGTTTAAAGATTTAAGGAATATGTGGATAATAAAGGGAACGGATTGAGCAGAGGTAAGGAAAGTTTGAATGACAGGAGATGGCTGGTGCAACTTAAACCCTTGTGTGGATGTAAAGACTAGTCTATGAGGCGCTGAGGGTATTGAGGGTATTTTGTTACCTGCTTTAATGTATATTAGTGGACTATGGTCTGGAATAAGATTTATAAATCTAAGGTACAAATGTGTTCAGATAGACATCTTAGGTGCGTGTTAGGTTAAAGAATTGATAAATGAGGAATGAAATTATTAGAGAGTTTGTGGTCATAAAGAAAGGTTAAATTGAGAGAATAATTGAAGACGTTGAGATGTTGGTTATGTGAAAGGATGAATGTGGTGTTTGCTGGAATCGATCTGCTGGGGAGACCGAAGAAAAATGATTGAGTCACTAAAGAATGCCTGGGAGAGAAATGTGAGTTGGCTGAGGCTAGAAGAAGGCGCATAATAGGAGAATGGCTGGTTTTGTGAAGGGGTATGTTGTGCCCACCTTGCCAAGGGATGAAACCCTACATGGACGAGTGCCATAGTGCAGGCCGTCGCGTCCGTGAAAGCTCTAGGAATTGGATTTTCTGACTGCGTCGATTTCTCACTAAAGGATAAGGGGGTGGTTAGGCTGAGCTATCTTTTCGATTTGTGTCATATTCTTCAACTATTCTGTTTCCAGTGCATGCCTACGCACCTTACCCTAGTCTTGGGGAAAAAAATGTGGATGATTATGATGATGTATGAAAAAGCGCAATTTTAGAATTTAAAATTTCTTTGCTCTCACCCATGCATAATATAACTTTCCACGTTTTCAAATGTCTTATATTAATTTTGAATGTCTGTTTATTCCAAAATCACTTGGTTCAAAATAAAAAAAATCATCAAAATGAAAAATTATTATTTGCAGCAAATAAATACTTGACATTATAAATGAAAATAAGTTTTGCATTCAATAGGAACTATTTATGATGGAGTGAGACCAAAGAAATTTTTAAATCTTAAACAATTACACTATTTAAGTATACATATCATCATCAACATCATCCACATTTTTTCCCCAAGACTAGGGTAAGGTGCGTAGGCATCACTAGAACAGAAAAGTAGAAGAATATGACACAAATCGAAAAGGAAGCCCAGCCTAACCGCCCGCTTTATACCTTTTATTGAGAACTCGACGGCAGTCAGAAAATCCGTTGAAGAGTTTAACGTTTGTACATATACCTCTTTCACTCAACTATATAATTGCTTATCTTAACACCAGTGGTTTCATCCCTTTTAGGCACTATGACCAAAGGGTTTGGCCACACTCAATACCCTTCACAAAAACCTAGCCTATACTCTCGCCTATTTATGCGCTTTCTTCTCAGAGCCCTCATGTCCAAACTCACATTTTCTTGCCGCTGCCTGTCAGTTCCTTTAACTGACTCAATCACTTTACCTATGATCTTCCAGCCTGTCGATTCGTTCGTTTCAAAACATTTGCAAATTCCTTCTTATTTTTTTTTCTAACAATTACCATCATTCATCCTTTCAACATTAAACCCAAAAAAAAAACCCAAAAATTTCTCCAAACAACGTACTTTTCATGTATCTCTCATTGTTAAACCCTTTTCTTTTTAGATCACACCAACTCCTAAAATTGCATCCTCACTTTATTTTCAATTCTCTACACCTAATACGCACCTAAGATTTCTATCTGAACACTTATTGTACCTTAGATTTATAAATCTTATTCCAGACCATAGTCTCACTTTACTATACATTAACACAGGTAACAAAATACCCCATGTAAGACCCTAGCGCACTCATGACTTCAGTCCCTTTACATCCACCAAGGGTTAATGCACCAGCCATCTTTCTACTATTCATAACATCTATACCTCTACACTCGGCATCATCCGTTCCCTTTTGATCCAAACTATAGTTGCTCTATAATATTTAACAAACTCAGAACACTTTGTTCCAAGTCCTCTCACCAGTCTAAAATAACTTTCATATCTGAAGGACGGTGCCTCATCTCACACCATAACCTTTACTCTATCTATGTTTACTTTCAAACCCCTCCTTTTACACACGTTGACCAAGATCTCTCTACCAATCCACTCAACCTCTCTTCACATCTCAACCAAATCCAAATCATCCGCATTAATAGGGTAGAGCACCCTTCCACTCTCATTCGTTCGAGTCATTCTAACACCATCCCCTGCCATTAACCCTATCCATATACAAATTAAATAAACAAGGAGACATAACACATCCTTCCCACCCTCACTCAGCAATTAATATTAAACCAATCACTTTCGACTCCATTTATTCTTACACACGCTTCACTATCGTCATACATACTTTTGATTCCATTCAGAAGCCTACCACCAACACCATATATCACTAACACCGCCATAGAGCTTACCTATTAATTCTTTCATACGTCCTGTTGCAAATCCATTAAACCTTAAATGAAATCTATAATAGATTTAAAAATTTTTTTCAATCAATGTCAATGTAAAGATTGATCCACACATCCTCTACCATTTCTGAACTGCACATTTTCTTCACCAATCAGTCCTCTCAGTCCACTCGACGCACTCTATTCGAGCCAAATACCAACATAGTACTCTTGCCTCAACAGTCAAAACCTAAATTCTATAAATCTCAACAGTTACCCTAATCCCCCGTACCCTTATATATATGAGAGTACTATTACTGCTCTCCTCAATCCTCGGAACTATACCCTCCATAAACGCTTTATTACACAACTCCCAAATCCAATCAACCACCATCTCGCCTCCATCCATTTTTTATCATTTCACCAATAATTTCATCCATACCTGCAGACTTGCCATCTTTAACTTTCTCATTCTACCCATTATCTCCTCCCTCCCTTACTAATTGACCTCATACCCAAAATACCTATTCCTTCTGACACTCAAACCCACACACAACACTATCACCTCTTCATTACTGCCAATGGATGCGGAGTTTTTCGAAGTTTCCTTCCACCACTCCCCTCATGAATCCATTCGATATTACGAAAGTTCACTGTTCATTTACCCTGTGTTTTCTCCTACAATATGCAATCTATATATTCTTTTTTATCGTTATATAATTCAATCATCTTTTTTTGAAACCCTCGATCATTGGCTTTTAGTACATTCAACCATGCCTTTCTATTTAACAGCTTGCGCACCTCTTCCTCCACACTCAACTGCAGAACATTCTTGACTTCCTACCTTTAGCACATTCACATAATTCTTTTAAACTACCTACAGACGCTTTCCCATTGCTTCAGATATTCATGTTCAAAGTGCTCACATACAACTGATTACTTGCAAGCACTTATTAAATAGGCTATCCTTATCTACCTTGCTCACTTAACTGCTTTCACTTTTCCTTATCACCTTCCTCTCCATGCCACCCCCCACAAACTTAATTTTTACATAAAACAACGATAATCCCATTCCTAATCCCATTCTTAACTTCAAAAATAGTATATATATATATTATATTATATATTAATAAATAATATATTATATGATATATATAATATTATATATATATAATATATTTAATATAATTATTATAAATATATATATACATATAATTATATAATATTATATATTAATATAAATATATTATATATAATATATATATATAGTTATAATATATATATATATATAATATAGTTACCCTGAACAGTTTAATATTTTCAATGGTAAAACAAATGTGAATTAAAACTTAAATTTTGTACAGTAAGCTTTAAAACTTTACAAATTAGTGCTGAATTAATTAAATAAAAATACTAATTAACTAGCATAAGTTAAAATTTATTTTTTTATGGATAAGCCGCCATGATCACGAATTTATTCATTAATTCACTACTAATTTTCCGAAAATCAAATCATTAGTTTTTCATTATAAGTTTATAATGTAAATATATATAAATAAATATATATAATATATTTATATATATATATAATATATATTAATTATATATATATATATATATAATATATTAATTTTATAATTTTATGTTTATTAAAGGAATCTTGCTTGGAGCGATTGCAATTATAGAAAATAAATACGAATTAATTAAAAAAGAAAAAGGAGAGATTACATACGAGGTTTTGCACAACCTATAAAAACTCTCTCCTCTCCTGTTTTTCTTTTCTTCTTTAAATCTCTGCTGATTTCTTTTTTTATTTTTGCTTTAACTAGTTAGACTTGCCTTTTTGCTCTTTCTTTCTCCCGTGCCCTTCCTTGCTGCCTCCCTTTCCTTTGTTGCTCGTGCTCTGTTTTGTTTTTGTCTCTAATTGTTGTTGCTAGCTCTCTTTGTTCTTCTTCTCTTTTTGATTCGCCTCCAGCATTCTGCTGTTGCTCCACAAATTTTACACCAATTTTATTATTTTATATTTTTAATATAAATAAATAAAATTATATATAATGTATATTATATTTGAATACGACCATTTAAAATCTCTAGAATGAAGCTACCATTTTCCTTTTTGTCAGCTTCCTTAGCTCTTTTGTCTTCTTCTTCCTTCTTCTTTCGTAGTTCCTCCTCCTTTTTCCTTTATCTGTTCTTCTCCCTTTCCTCTTATATCTGTTGTCTTCGATTCTTCTCAACTCTTCTTCTAATCTTTGGTTTTTAGCCTCTAGTTCCTTTCTTCTCTCCTCTTCCTTCAATCTCTCCTCTTGTAGCCTGTAATAAATCAAATTTTTAATACACAATTCTTTTAAAATGTTCACACAAGATAAACTACAAATTCATTTATTCAACTTCCCAACTTTGAGCCAATATTTCTTCAAACATTTCCAAAGAAAATATTTCCACAAATTCAATTTCACATTTCCTAATACATTGGCACATATTAATTTCAGCTAACTACCTAACGGTGTCAAACATTAACTGCACCAATTTTTTCTATATTCTTCTTTAGAAAAAACAACCACTCTCTTCTCTCTACTCATTCACTTATAAACAAACACACTGATCCCTGATGGAATAAAATTGTTAAATTCTTCGTGTTCTTCTTACAACTCCTGTGTTTATTGTAGAGGTTTTCAATAATTTTCAACATTTATAGTCCAGTCCTTTAAAGCTTTCAATAAATCATCTGTCTCATAAAACATTTACTTTTCCACAAATTCCCAGTAATAAACTTTCAAAAAATGCTTCATAATAAAGCAATGAAAAGAAAGGAATCTATTGCCTAATGGAGTTTCATGCAGCTCATCATAAACCTACTTATCAGACTCAAATATTAGTTAATACCCGAGCTACTATCCTCACTACTCTCTTACCAGTATACAGAGGAGAGAAAAATCTACTTTTCTAATAAAAATGAGTGTAGACAAATTTAGCAACATTTTATTCCTTTTGCTATTTTAAGTCCTCAAATGTTATCCAAATAATTAGGACAGCTAACATTTACTTTATAAATACATCTATTTTTACCTTGTGTCAATGTCCTTTTATCAGAATACTCTAAAATCATTTGCCCAAATTTTACTTAATCCTAGTTTATAAAGCATACCTTATTTGTTGAAGTTTAATACGCTCTTCCTCCGCCCTTTTTTGTTCCTCAAATAACCTTCGCTCATCTTCAATTCTTTTTTGCTCTTCTTCCCTTATTCGAGGGTCTTCCTGCTATAGACAATGATAATTATTCACATTTATACTTCCTTTTATTCCTAGAGGACTAATTCAAAAGATTCGAATTTGAAACAACAATATAGAAGAATCCTATATTTTAAGTGTATATTTAAAAGTCTGATTAATTCCTAAGTATTATAATAAAAACATTACCAATACAATATAAATTTATAAAGTTAAGCACCAAAATCAGCATAATAATTATTAAGCTCAATTTTACAGTTCAAAAGGACTGAAGTATATTAATGCTAATGGGCAAAGAAATCGCATGTGTTCGGTAATAAATCGCTCAAGGTTATGTAAGCATCTGTCCTTTCTATGTGATGAATTCTGATGGCTAGACTTCCACAAACACACCAAAAGCATTGGAAAAAAAATGTAATGCCTAATATTGACATGGTCGATGTAATGGTCAGCTTTGGTGAATAGCATCGAAAAATTTATAAACACCTTTATAATCAATAGCTCCAATGACAGAGACCTAATTTCAATAGAAAACCCCAAAAGAATAATCTATCATTTTAAACAATTCCGACCTTTCAGATGTTTCATCTCTCTGAAAACAACCCCTGAAAAGTGTCACAAGCACAAAACTAAAACCAAAGTATACCGAGATCCTTTGGAGTAAAGAAAAGGAGAAAGCAACTAAATTAGCTAATGGTTAAATATACATCTTAACCAATCTTAGGAATGAACTGGAAACTAAATGAGTACCACACCAAATCACTTAACGTCGGTTAATTTCACTGAAGAAGTCTTGTGTAGAAACGGGACAAACTTTTGCAGACAATTAAATTTTGGTGGTGACTAATCTTCTTTGAAAGCTATGCTGCATCTAAAGTAAATGGAAAGCCAAGATGAAATTAAATACACTTTATTAAAGAAGAAGTCTGCAGCCATTAAATGCCCAAATATTTTTGGTCAGGTTACGCAAATTTGTAAAACAAAAACACCTAAATAATATTACGTTTTGACTACAAAACTTTGTTGAAAATGATTCTGCATGAAATTGTATTAAATAAAATTAAAAAGACTTGCGTTTTACCGGAATGTTGTTTTTAAAAAAAAAACAATAAAAAAAACTATCACTCTCGAGTACTGGGTCTGCAACGTCTGTATTTCTGTATTACTCATTAAACTATAAAATGCTATTTCCTAATAATGGAACATGCATTTATCATATATTACATTTCTATTTTGTAAAATTTTGTTACTAATTTGGGAACTTCCAAAAATGAGTGTTTAGAAATCTTTTTTATACATTCACAAATGGTTTCCTTCAAAAACAAAATTTATAAATACCATCATTGAGAGCAAGGATGACAAGACTCTTTTCATCTTCATTATTTAATCTTATTATGTATACAAATTTTCAAATAATGGAACAAATTACAGAATTAGTATTAGACTAGTAAATGTCCTTTGCAGATAATTTTAACTAGCCAAAACATTTTTCTAGACACCTCTGAATCATAATGTACATGCCAAAGCAGTTTTAGTATAGGCCACACAATAAAGATATGACATTATATTCTAGTTTTTTTACCTTAATTCCATGTACAATGCACTTCAAATCCGATATGAACAGTGGCTAAGACTGATGCTAGGAAACAATGAGTAGATGAGCTTAACCGTTCTTGAATACCTCTACAAACCTAGCAGATTGTGCTCGCAGCCCCTAAATAACTTGAATCTTGGAAAAATTAGACATTTAACAAATGCTTCAACTAGGCTTTGGCATTTTTACTTATTTAATTTCAGAAGAGAGTGAAAAGGAAAAGTGAGAGAAGAGAGAGAAGATGAAAAAAGAACAAAAGAGGTTAAATGTCAAGCAGATTAAGTAGATAAAAGAATGCGTTTTAAATTTCAAACACTTCGTGTCTACTTTTTCCACACTTCTATGAAACTGGTTTTAGTTATTCGGGGAAACAGTATTCTGTAAGCTTATTTCATGGAATATTCCATAACTACAGTCAGACATGCAAGAATAATCTAACATAGTGAGTTCCAGAAAGAGTCTGAAGTTCAATGTAATTCTATACTAAAACAACTAAATTACAATTCCAAATATTCCGTGGGATTCATGGCATCTATTTTTTTGTGTAATGAGTACATTAAAAAAAGTTGATGTGCTTTGCTTGGATAAGCCAGTCAAGACAGCTTCACCTCCATACATTACTTGTGGGTCTTTATAAATATTTTTTCATTTAATATTTTCGTTACTTTAGTATATTTAAATAAAAAATAAAAACATACATATTTAAAAAAAATCGAGCTTTCTTGCCACCATCTTACTTAACTGCTAAAAAAAATAATTATGAAAAAAATTTTCTAAATCTAGAGGAAAAAAGGACAATGGTACTACTATTGCCTCAAAACTCGTATTATAGATAAACTAGAAAATAAAAGTACTAATTGTTTCTCCTTTAAACATCAGTAATTATAAATAAACGTTCATTCTTCTCCTGGTCCCAAGCACGAGTCATTCCGAAAAGATGCAAAACAGGACCAACTAAAACTTTAATTAATTCCTGTGAATTTCTCATTGCGTGCATCATCACTCTATATAATGTCGGAAAAGCTCTATATTTCCCCAATTGTAGGGGGGTTCATTCCAGTTTATGCCCCTGTACCAACTTACTCTACCCTTCAAGGCAAGTTAAACATAAAACATACCTGCATATTCTCTGGCCCCTGCATCTGCATTTTGGTCAACTGACTCATTAGAGACTGGATTGCATCATACTGATCTGGTGCATTTTTTTCCAGCCCAATAGATGAAGAAGGGGGAATGGTCCCAAGAGTGGACGGCGGTATATGCCCGGGTAATAAGGGACCTGCCCCCCCGGTGGTAAGGCCTCCACCAACCCCACTTTGTAGACCCTCTGCTGAAGTTGCCAAAAGCAATTTTAGTAGAGGACTTCACTCCCGCTAATTCGTGGACTATCTTGATTGTTAAGCGTGCGCCGTGTATAAGGGTGTTAGTGGCGTGAGCACGATCGGTAGTTCCATTTGATCCTGAGTCCACCCGCCTGAAGGTGGATAGTCTACAAGAAAACAAATATCCATTTCAACATTCATATAAAACTGATTCAAATATAAAATTTTAATATTTATAGAAAAAAAATTGCCTTATCATTTACCCATCTGAAGCTACAATGCTTGAATTGGGTCTGTGGATGTTGTACAAGAGTGTGTGTTATTGTATCATGCAAAGGATGAGACGAGCTCGCTGGTGTTGACTCCACTTTGATGTGATGGTTGACTTTGCAGCTGATCTGTAGTGTTTATGAGGAAGCTGACATTGTTAGGAGGACACATGGAGGCGATAATCTCATTTGTGCAAAAATACTTGTTTTGTCCAGACATATAAATTGTACTCCAACATCCATTCTGTATGAGTGTATACTTGTTGTTGTTGTTGTGTTGTTCTTGCTGTTGTTGATGTTGCTGCTGCTGCTGCTGCTGTTGTTGCTGCTGCTGTTGTTGCCTAAATATGAAAAATGAAGAGAAAATTTAAAAAATTCATTACCTAAGCAGAAGTTGATTGAATATTTAAATGAGAGAGAGAAGAATCTAACCTAATCGAACTTTGTTGCTGATGATACAACTGTTTCTGAAGTAGTTGAGCTTGCATCATCTCAAATCTTTCCCTTTCTACCTGAGCTTTAGAATGCAACAACTCAGAAACCTGAAACAATTCAAAAGTCACTAACTCACAAACTCTGATAAAACTTTTCAAAAGCAAGCAGCAATCTTTCATCTAACATATCCAGTACTAAAATCTATATTCATGCCAAATCTACCTGCTCACAAATGTTTAAAAAAGTAAAAATAAAAGAAAGATATAAAATAAAAATAAAAATCTCACATAACGCAAATCACCTTTAATGGAGGCACAGGAGGTCCAGGTGTAAAAGGTAACCTTCCAAATACTTTTATTAGATCTCCTAACTGAGCAAATTTATCATCACACCCTCTTCTTAGTAGTAACGAAGGCTTAAAATAACCTGCTTTGCACCATGCACTCATGTCAGCTGATGAAAAAGGACCCTGGATATCACCCTGATATATATATATATAATATAATAATTATATATATATTATATAATATATATATAGATATATATAGATATATAATATATATATATATAATATATATTATATATATATATATATATATATATATATATTATATATTATATATATATATATATATTAACTTTCTTTCTTTATCTACCTT
Organism: Trachelipus rathkii; assembly: GCA_015478945.1. NCBI lineage: Eukaryota > Metazoa > Arthropoda > Malacostraca > Isopoda > Trachelipodidae > Trachelipus > Trachelipus rathkii. Next base: position 7,532 of record JABUQX010091551.1, on the reverse strand, counting down.
TTTCCCCAAGATTGGAGTAAGGTGCGCTTACAAGCATCGGAAAAGAAAAGCAGTAGGAGAAGTATGACAAATGTCGAAAAGAAAGCCCAGCCTTACCGCCCCCTCTGTGACGTAATTAGTGAGAACTCGTACAGACAGAAAATCACCCTAGAGCTCATGGGACCGCGACGACCCTCACTATGGTAAATCGTCAATGAAAGGGTTTAATCACCTTGGCCCAGGTGGGCCATTACCATGCCCCCAACAAAAACCCCCCATTCACTCCTATCATGCAACCTTCAGTCTCGCCTCGGCAAACTCACATTTCGTCTTCCGGTCAGGACATTCGTTCGCCGACTCATCCAGCTTTCCTTCGATCTCCCAGCCAGTTGGTTAACAACACACTCGCCACTATACATCCGCTTAAACCAACCGACTATCATTCATCTTTTCCACGATGACCAAACCATCTCAACATTACTTTCATTTATTCTCTCATGTTACCCCTTTCTTTCACACCACACAAACTCTCTTAAACCAAGTCATTCCTCTTTGATTAATTTCTTCTCAACCTAAGCATGCCCCTAAGATTGTCCATCTGACACATTGAACTTTAGAGCGTATACTTCTTATTCCAGACCATGTCTCACTACCATACAATAACACAGTAAACAACATAACCCTCATGTAAGGACCCTAGCGCACCATTCAAACTTAGTCCCTTTACATTCACCAAACGATTCAATTGCACCAGCAACCTTCCTGCCGATTCACAATTTCCTACTACACTTTGCATCCTCCGTTAAGTGTATCATCCCACATACCTAAATATTTAAACTCGGACACTTGGTCCATGCTCCACATCTAACATAACTTCACCACTGAGGACCTTGTCCTCACCACAACCATAACCTTACTTTTATCTATTTACTTTTCAAACCCCCTCCTTTTTACCATACCCTGCCAAATCTCGTCTTTACAATCCTCTCACACTCTCTTCAGAGTCGCCACACAGAACCATATCAATCCGGCATATAATAGGTAGGGCACCTTCACTCCATCTTCCATTCTCCATCATTCTAACACCATTTCCTGCCCATCCCCACCTCGAATTCTTCATAACCACATCCAATACAAATGAATAACCAAGGGAACATAACACAACCTGTCTCAAAAAAACTCCAACCCCCTTTAATCCTAAACCAAATCCCATTGACACCATTTATTCTACCACATGCTTCACTATGACATACATTACTTTTAATTCCACAGAAGCTACCACCAACACCATATATCATTTAATACCTGCCATAAAGCTTCCCTATAACTCTATCATTACGCCTGTTGCAAATCCATAAAACCTAAATATAATGTATTTTTATCTTCTCCCTCATTTTCTCAATTCATAGTTTCAATGAAAGATTTGATCCACACATCCTCTACCACTCCTAACGCACCTTGTTCTTCTCACCAATCAGTCCCTCAGGCCCTCGACGCACTCTTTGACCAAAACACCAGCTTTATACCTTCCTTACAATACTTAATAAAACTAATCATAACTCCTACTGTCCCCTTATCTCCCTTACCCCTTTATAGAAGGTACTATTATTGCTCTCCTCCAATCCTCGGACATATCCCTCATGTGGATGAAACGCTTGGTAGTACACAACTTCAAACCCAGATCAATCACCATCTCGGCTCGTTCTGTGTTGGTGTAGTTATGTTCACCAGTCATCATCTCATCACCTCAGGAATTACCAGGAATCTTAACTTCTTGCGTACGTCTACAACTCTCCTCCTGCGGGAATAACCTCATCCCAAAATACCCTATTCCTTCTTGCACCATCAAACCCACACACATTCACTCACACCTCTTCATTACTGCCAATATTATTTCAGATTCGAAGTGTTCTTTCACACTCCCTCACATCCATTTTTCATCAAGTTACAAAACCACCATCCCTATTCATTTTCTAAGCAGGTTCCCCTTATCTCATTTCTTAACTTGTCGCGCTTCCTTCCATAGTATATATAATAATATATATATATAATATAATATATATAAATATATATATATATAATATATAGTAGTATATATATATATATAATATAATATAATATATATATATATATATATATATGATGTATATTATATTTTTGTTTTTTTTTTTTTTTTTTTTTTTTTTTTTTTTTTTTTTTTTTTATATATTTATATATATATATATATATAATAATAATATATATGACAAATTTACAGATACTCCAAATATTATACAAACCTGTGGATCAGTGTAATACCACATCTCTTCATGTGGTGAGTGAGATATTGGTTCGTTAGGCATAAAACCTCCCGGGGGAGCTTGGTGAATACGAACTCTCCCATCACTAAGAGGTCTTGGTTCATCATCTTCAACTAATTTTGCCACTAAATCATCTGCAACACTCTGCATGTGTTCCAAATTATCTTCCTCCCTTTGCTGTAATTTATCTTCTAGTCTCTCCATGTGCATATGAACAGGTAACGGTGAATTTGAGCTTTGAACTAATGAAGAGGGATTTAAACTTGGGGCTAAAGAATGAAGAGGAAGAGTGGAGGGAGGAGGAGTTGTCAATTGCAAAGGAAGCGAAGATTGAGGGGTAAGTAACGGTGTATTTGAGGTATCTGGAACAGTTCTTGAAGGATTAGATGCTAAAGTAGAAGTAGGTAGGGAGTCCTTTCTTTCTATTCGATTGGATGGGCTAGAACAAAGGGCTATCCGTTCCTCTTCACTTAAAACACCATTCATTACTGGAACATCTGAAGGCTGTGTACTGGATGAGGAAGAAGTGGGCGAACTTGACTCCTGAATGTGATTAGAGAGATCTTCCTACAAGAAAAGGGGTGAAATAAATTACAAAAATGCATGCAATCAACCAAAATAATAATCTCCATGCCCCACACTTTCTACATTTTAAAAACACAATAAACTGAACCGAATTCAAAGTTTATGTTACGCGAGATAATCAGTCTACAATTATCTTATCATTCCATTCTGGACACAAACATTTAACTGATTAAGAGGATTACTACCAAAAAGTCCCATTTAGCAATCCTGTAAAACATTCATAAGAAATCAATTATAAATACAATAGGCAGCTTCCCAAAACAGAACATCCCATGTAACTAACCATATACTTTGTTGTTATAAATAAGAAAGCTAGATATAATGAAGGAGTCTGAATACATTTCATAATTATCTATATCCGTCCTGTAGCGTTTATTATATTTTAATAGGAAGTAGGAAAAAGTAAATTTTATTATGAAATTATATTATATTACATGCATTCCAATTTTCTAAATGGTAAGTTGTTTCAGCACGTATATAATTTTCGTAATTTATTTAATTATAACAAATGATAGTACAAAGTACATTAATGAGGATCTCTTTAATAAAAAGTTTTACTTAAAAGGGATATATTATTTTGAAGATTCGACTAGATTGTAGTTAAATAAAAATACCATTAGTATTTTATTGCAATTTTATGCAGAAATACTAAACTCTTATTTTGTCTTAAATGACCTATTTTATGTAAAATGTGAAAAAACTTTATACTATAAATAAATTTTTAAAAAATTTAAATCTCATTGAAATTCTCATCAACATTATGGGTTTAGTTGCCCATAAAACTTTCTTTATTTGACTTTAAAAACTAATATATATATATATATTATATATAATTTATATAATATAATATATATATATATATATATATATATATATATATATATATATATATATATATATATATATATATATATATATATATATATATTGTAATTAACTGCTTTAATATAATTTTATTGCAGCAACTAAAAATAAAAAGTATTTCATAGTACCTAAATAAAAACAAATAAATATATAATATTAAAAAATGGAGGAGAGGAGAGGGTAACAGTAGCTAAAGAGCTTGTAATATTCTTAAACTTTCAACATTTCAAAATTTTGTTTACCTATGTAAGGTGGAATATCGAACCTGCGTCGATATTGGCTTTAGTATTATAATATATTATGAGACAGTTAGTTTTGGGCTTAAAGTTAAAATTAGGATTAAATTTTTTTTTTTCTTGTATGTCAATATAAAGTTGCACATGCCAAACTATTTTTCTAGTTTCCTTTCAATGGCTATAATATTACAACTTCCAATTCCTACTTACACTACTGTTGTGTATTCATTAAAATACCAGTTGTCTTTCCTTAAACCATCAATTTTAACTCTAACCTATATCGTGAGTATAATGTGTTCGGTAAGTTATAACCCTGACATGACCAGTTTTGACATTTTGCAGACGATGCCTTCTCCTACGAATCCCCTCATAAATATGGCTCAAGAGGTTATTATTAAAATGTTTTATCATCTCTTTCCTGACATTTAACACTTCAATCTTCCCATTCCATTCCACCGTAAACCATCTTTTCATTTCTACAGAAGCTCTTTGAATTTGGAGTATACTCCCATCTTAAAATTACTTCAGCAAAATTATTTCTGAATCTCTTCTTTTCAGCAATTTTTTTTTTTTGTAAGCCTTACCTCATTCCCTATATATTCTACACTATATCAGAATGTTAAAAACTCTTTGGACAAATAAGACAACTAAACATCTTCAACTGCATGTGTAACAACAACAACAACAACAAAATAATAATAATAATAATTGATTGTTTTTTCTCTTAGGTATGATGTGTTGTGTTTTGCTGTATCAAATGGAAGATGATGTATGGTGTCTTCAGGCAAGAGATGGTAGTACGAAGATGAGTTTGGATGGAAGTTCATGGGGAGGTACTACAAGGCTACAACTGGAGGAGCAAGAGCGTAACTATGGAGTGGTGACCAGACGACTATGTCGGCTGGTGGTAGAGGAGTGTTTGTGGTTTTTTGTATTACATGTATATATTTTTTCTTTCTACAGGGAACAATCCTGTATATGATACATATCCTTTCCTTAAATGTAAATGTAGCCCCTCCCTCTGGATAAATACCCGTGTATCATCCTTGGTAGTTTAGGTCTGGGTGCGCACCATAGGTCTGGCTAGTGTACGGGGTAGTAGGGTGCGATTCATAGGTGTGGTGTGGCTAAGTATAGTGTTAAGCAATATATATGTATATAATAAAAATAGTGGTAATTGTTAGTTAGTTAGTTGGCTCATCCATTCAACTCTGAATTCACAAGGAAATTTCGTCACTGAAACGTAGTTCACTTTAATACGCAAATTTTTTTCCAAGTGTATTTTTTTAGTTTGGTTTACGTTAGGCTACTATTAGGTTTTATACTCAAAATAATAATAATAATAATAATAATAATAATAATAATAATAATAATAATAATGTTTTGGGATAGCCGGCCTTAAAAGTTCAATTTCCTGAGAAGGGGATAAAGCACGTTAAAAGGAAGTTTTTTTATATAATAATAATAATAATAATAATAATAATATCCACATACCTTAACCTCATCGGTTTCTTTGGTTTTCTGCCCATTTAAATATACTTGAAAATCAGTTGCACTCTCGTGAACTTCTTTTGAACCTTTACTTATAAATTCCGTTTCGTCTTCTAACAATTTTTCCGGCTTTTTAGTATACTTTTCTTCATTAAATTGTTTTGTGGTATTGTTTCTTCCGGAATCGATCGTGCATTCCCCTGTCTTTGAATCATGATTTTCAATATCATCCTCTTCCTCCTCCTCATCTGATGAACCAGGGGCATGGAATGCCCCAGTGGCATCAAAGCTTCCTCCTTTATCATCAGCATTTTCTGTTGCCCTGTTATTTAAAAATAAATGCAAATAAATTAGATAATGAACCGAGAGGGTCTAGGAAGAAATACCGACAGCAATGCACCAACAAAGACTAAGTGAAAAATCAACATTACTTTTCCTATGTGGCTATTCCTCCTAGTTTGCATATAAACGCCATCTCAAATTTTCAAATGCCAATTTATATATTATCAATTAAAATGATCAAATATAAATACTAATAAATTAATATTAAAAAGTTTCATCAAATTGTGGAGATTTTTAATATGGATAAGAAGTATGGTTAACATAATAAACTGATAAAAAACTTAAAAATAATGATGTGAGCAGTCTCAACATGCACTAATAGGGAAGTACAATTAAGTGGTTGAATGATAAAAAACTAAATATTTTCAGAAGAGCAAAATAGTTTCTTTAATGGCATCCGTTATAATGTTCGGATGCTTTGAAAATCAGTATTTCATTGTTATTATAGTTACAATTAATATTGGCCTTTTTACCACTGAAAGTTACGTCTTTAAGCATTTAAAAAATGTACTTTATGACATTTCTCAACAATTTGACATTAGCCCTTTACCTTTCGGCCACAGAATTAAATTATCACCTAACACTGAGTTAGAGTAAATTATTATAATAATAATAATATAAAGAAATTAATATCAGCCTTTGATTTTATAAAAGTTTTTGATTTATTTCCAAGTTTCTAAATATAAAAAAGTTACATAGTTCAATTTTCTCAAATTAAATGTAAGCATTCATTTACAACCTCTTTAAGACGAATAGTTTATTACATTTCCCACGCGTTCGTCTTAAACTTGAGACATCTTCAGAGGATTGATTCTTATGAGCGAATGAGTCTTAAATTAATATATAATAATTAAATCAAATGATATTTAGTCTAACAGATAATGTAAATAGTCTAAAGATAAAAATGTAAATAAATATATCTTCTTCTTCTCATGTAAATTGTTTCAAAGATTTTTTGAGCAAAAATCAATGAAAATTTTAATATGTCAATCGTTTCAAGAACTTGGAAAGGAAATCTTAAAACTGTCTTCATAAAAATTAAATAATAACAATAATGATAATAATAATAATAATAATAATAATAATAATAATAATAATAATAATAATAATAATAATAATACATACCATTCAGGCAGATTGTCATCTTCCCAATGTCGTTTCTGTGAATCTTTTTCCCGTTCACTATCCCATGAGCGAGATGAATTTCTTGCCCCTGGTGGTTGCTGGCCTCGTCCTCCCTCCTCCCACTCTCCATCCATCAACTCGCGTTCTCTCCATGTGGCACGATTACCTTTTACAAACAATTTAAAATTCTAGAGCTTTTATTTTACTTTAATTTCACTAGTAAAATAAATACATCTAAGTTTGATTCTAATACTCAAAAGAAAATGGATATTTTGGGTTACAATAATTGGAGAAGAATAAAAGAAGGGTTGCACTGGGTACCTACCAGCCAGGCTGGGTTTTACGGTAAAAAACCAGGGTAAATTGAGGAATTTGAAAAAAAAAAAGAAAAAAAAGTATGGCTCACTATAAAAATTTCTGGATATATATATATATATAATATATATATATATTATATATATTAATATATATAGATAAATATATATATATATATATATATATAATATAAGAATATAATATTATATGTATAAATAATATATAAATATATAATATACACAAAGGTATAATAACGCGTGAAAGCGTTAATCTGTTAATTATCTCTTTATTTTTT
>JABUQX010091550.1:25000-46548 GCA_015478945.1 Trachelipus rathkii | reverse complement strand
TATTCCATTATATTTTAAAGGAAATTATTTAACATATAATTATTTTTTAATTATTTTATATATTATTTTAATTAAATATTATTATATTTATAAATATATTTATATATAAAATTATAATCTTATTAATATAATATTTTAATTATTATAATTATATTTTACTTAAATTATTATATTATTATATACTTTTAATTATTTATTAATTAATTGATTTTTACACTAAATTTTAATTTATTGATATTGCAGTTATAATAATCAAATCGAATGTATATTATTATATTTAAAAATTTAATTTCATTTAGACTATTAATATTTTAATTTAATATTTGATTTCTTAATATATTATCTATTTATATATTATAATTTTTTATATTTATTTAATTATTTTTAATAATTTAATTTATTATTTAATTTATATATATTGATATTATATTTTTCATTTAGGAAATATTTTATTTATTTTATTTAATTAATTATTAAAATAAAATTATAATAAATTATAATATAAATTTATTTTTTTTAATTTAATTTTATATTTTTAATTAAAATTTATTTTTAATATATTAATTATTTTCTTTCTATAAGCATTAAATTATTATTTTTTTTAATCTTATTTATTAATATTTATTATTTATTAATAAATTAATTTCGAATAATACTTTTAGGAAAAATCGATTCATTATTGCCTGCTAAATTAATTATTATTATTACTATATATAATATTTAATTTTATGATTTATTATTATTTTATATATTATATTAAAAATATTTATATATTATATATTTTATTATATATTTATTTATTATTAAATTATTTTAAATTATTATTATTTATTATTTATTAAAAATTTATTATTTACTATTCTTATTATTTTTTATTTTACTTATATTATTCAATGTTTAATATTATTTAAATCTATTATTTATTTAATTATTTTTTACTGTATATTACATATTTTATTTAATAATTTGAAATATTTCTATGGTATATTAATATTCTATTTGATAATTTGATATTTTTTATTTACTAACTATTAAGAGTATAATATTATTAATTAATAATATTTATTTATTTATATATTTATATTTATATTAATTATTATTATATAATTATTTTATTTAATTTTAATATGTATATATTAAGTACTATTTAACTTATTTATCTATAACATTATATATTAATTATAATACATTATTCTGTTTTATTTAAATTTACTATATATTTTATCATTTTTCAAGATTTATTATATTTATTATTTATTCTTATTAATTATTTTAATCTTAAATATTTATTATAGTATATTATATATTTTATTTGATAATTTGAAATATTTTATATAGTATATTAAATATATTATATTATATAATATTTGCTCAAATTTTCTTAATTATATATTTATTGTTATATATTTCTTATTTAATTAATTATTTATATATTTTAGATTAATATGAATAATTATTTATAATATTATTATTAATTTATTATTTTTTATTATTAATATTATTTATTAATTATATTATTTATTATTGTTATTTATTTTTATTATTATATTTTAATTTATTTATTAATTATATTATTATTATATTACTTTAATTATTATTATATTAATTATATTATTATTTATATATTTATATTATTAAAAAGTTTTTAAATTTTCCTGGAAAATTTTCATTTTATTATTGTATTTTTATATCAAAGTTTATATATATTATTATTTTATTTTTATTAAATTTTATAATTTTATTTATTCTTTTTTTATTATTATATATTAATATTCTACTATTTAATATTATTAATTCCTTTTATTTATATTTAATTATTTATAAATTTTAATTATTTATGTATATTAATAATATAGTAGTTATAGTCTTATTAAATCTAGATAAGTTAGTTTTATATGTGAAATTAAAAAGTCATCTTCAAGCTATTTGAAGCTCCCACACACCCGTTTTACGATATGAAGGAATAGAAGGATACTTATTATACCTCGAGTCCTGAAATACTATAGAATAATATACTCGTATAGATTAAATGTGTTCGATATAAGTCTTCTCGAATCTCGTGTAATATTATATTCTAAGATAGTCCTGTAGGGAATGGTATATTACGAATGGGTCGCGTAACACGTTGTCTCTGAATGGTGTTGATTGAGTTATTTCGACGTGATTATTGTCGTCTTAGTCCCTTTGAGGAGGTGGATAGTCCTTAATGATAGAGGAGGTTAGGCTAATGAAGGAGGAAGGAGCCTAATATATGCAGGGTGATGTATGTATATTCTTCGCCGCACGGTCTTGTTTAGATTACGATCATGAGCTTTTGTTTCTGAGAGTCGCTGCAGTATGGGTCGACATTCACCATTAACATGTTATTTTATGGTGTTCTTTCGATTAATTGTTCAACGGTTCCCTAGTTTTTCATACTTTCGAGTATGTGTTCCAAGGAATATCAACGTTCTTGAGTTGTTTTTAATATGCGGAATAAATCTAACGTTATTCGGCTTCGTCACCCTATGGCCACCAAAAGTCTACCTTCGCAGGTCAGTAGACCTTCTTTACTCATCGAAAATCAACAACCGAAATACACAGTCATGCGACATCTATGACGTTCATTCCCTCTTTTGGTTTCGCAATCCCTAGTCTCATAACGAACTCAGACTCCTTAGTGTCTCGCCCTGCTCCTATTATTCCGCAGGGCTCGTATCTTCCCGGCCCTTGCGACTTCCATTTCGAGCTCTCGGCTACCGGCCTTCCGGCTTACCGGCTCCTGTGAGATCCGACTTACACCTATGATATATAGGTCACTGCTCAATAGTCAGGTGGATCTGAGGAGGGTATAATAAAATTTTAATAAATTATAAATAAATTTTATTATTTTTGGTTATTATTTATTTCCGACCTACGTGTTTTCTTATCTATCGCTATCACTGGTTTCCGAGTTCTCGATATATCTATCTAACAACTTGAGTGTATAGAGTTTTCGTATCAGGTTAAATAATAATTTAGAGGTGGTGTATAGATGATGAGGTTATATAAACCTTTATTGGTGGATCACGAATGATTATAGTCCTGTAGGGGTCCAACTGACCCTTGAAAGGAGGGACCCGCACCCTCACAATAATAAAGAATCGGGTGTTGTATCGTAATTTGTACTGAAATTTGGTTGAGAGAGGATATTCAGTAGATTGAATTTTCATAGAAAGTACTTGGTATGTTTTTAATCTGATTGAAGTTTGGAACTCCGGCAAAACGGTGCTTAAGGTAGGCCACTGCGTAGTGCTCTATTATAGAGTAATATTATAATAAATATATATCAGTATCCGTTAAATAACATTACAATTAGTTGGTGTTCCTCTATAATTATATCGGGTTTAATCGAAGGTCGTAGAGGTTGAATATGAATGATTTTAAAGTACCGTATAGGGGTGTACCTAGGACTCGCCCGCTCTTGAAGGGACTTATCAAACTGACAAAAGCTGACAGTCAGATCGCAGCGAACTGTATTTCGCAAATGAGGAAAAGAATTTGAAAGAAATAAGAAGTAATATAAAGGTATGAATAGGAGGGAAGAAGAATGAGACACAGAAGGTGGAGAGAAGCAATGAAAGCGAGAGCGCAGGCAGAGGTAGATAGGGGACAAGCTTGCTACTCCTTAAATTACCTGTAGGATGACTTGGCCATAAACGTTGCGGTGTGCCGCACGTTATAATATGTATCAATTAATTAATATTGGTGTTAATATGATTACAATATGCTCTGGTCGCTCCACTCTATAATAGAGTTATCTCTGGGTTTGTAGTCAGGCTTTCGAACAATAAAAAATGGTTATGCTAAAGAAACCATCAAGCAAAATAAAAATTTCTTATTTTCTTTTGTGCGTGTTTACAAATAAAATATACAAAATTTTGTATATATCGTTAGTTCACTCATAACCTAACTATTACAAGCACAAGTTGAATCTCTAACTCATCCAATCTAACACAACACTATTTGCTCAACGAGCTTGGATCAGGGCATCACCCTCAGCCGACCCCTAATTTTGATTATTAATTAAAAACGCTTTTGATTCTAATGGGGATACACTAAATTTTGATAAGGTCACAATTATTGAAGGGGTATCATTTATGTGAGTACAAAACATAAACATAAAAAATCAAGTTCTTTTTATTACAAACATCATACACAATATAAGGGGTTGATCGTAAATCAAAGTTTTTCTACAGTAAAAAGCTTATTATATATGCAAGGCTGAATAAATATGAATAATAACCTTCAAAAGCAATTGAGAAACATTAATGTCCCATGCTTATGACAGGAATATAATGGGTTGAACGAAATTAAACAAGTTTCTACACTTAACACCAGTAAAGTATACTTAATAACTATAGAGCAAAAAAGTTTTCACATAATAATGAGATGCTAACTATAGGGCAGAACTTGTAACTAAGAATATATTAATGTAAATCAAAGGTGTTACCTGCTAAATCTTAAGCAAGAATTAACTGCTAACCTTAACAAAGATCCACAATTTTTATATTCTTAACAACTAAGCATTAATCACCTATTGGGCTAAAGCTACATAACAAAGTAAAGTTTCTTATTCTCTGTAAGCTAATACACTTTATGAACATAAATACTTAATAAACAACGGCTTAAAACACGATCTATAAACAGCTCGTCCTCCAACATCTTAAACTAACAAAGCGTTACATTCAGGGGGCTCAGTTAAAATTCAATGTTTTCTAAGGTGTATAATCATTATAAATTTTCCAATAAAAAATTGAACATTAAAATTAATTACACTCACATTCATTATAGATTTTTTTTAAAATTATAATTTATATCTGAAATAAATTAAATTAATGTCTTTTGTTTGATATCGTTTTAACAGTTTAATATGTTCTAATATGTTTTCATCTCAGAGATATCAACACATCCGAAGGATGTATCTATAAATAATTTGTCTGCACTAAACCATTTTTTTCCTGTCATATTTCGGTTCAACTCTCATGCAAACATTCTGCTCCCGCCAGAAGAGAGTAAAACGTATCCTGGACTGATAGTTATATAGGTCATTATACTCGGTGAATACCTACATTGATTTCGGTGTAAATATATCTGTAGATTTACACTCCTCATATTGACGTCTAATATATGAATTTTAAAGTTTATTCCTCAGTAGTATGGTAGCCTCCTACTTCACCTTATCTCATCTCCATTCACTCTCCACCTCTCACTTGACGAATGACCGTTAAGATTGAGAGAATTAAAGTTTGTCTATTATGTCACAGTGTTAGTTTAACAATAGCTGTTATATTTATGCAGATGTCTCTGAATACAGTAGAAATCCTATACACGTACTGCATTGAAATGATGACAGCTTATCATTGGGATTTACCTAAATAGTTGCGTACTCAAATTTTACTTTTTAACATTGTCAGAATGCAGTTTGAAAGCAACATCGTATATTCTATTATATATAGCCGCTCAATACTGACATCTGATTTATCAGCGACGTATGTCACAAGATGAAACATACCTTCCAGGTCACTTTATTCTATTCAAAAGCTTCTGAGGCTGTCGATAATCTTGGGAATTCTTCTAGACTCATAATGATTAAAGGTTATTATATCTTTGACACCATTCCAGATTGGAACACAGGTAATAATAATTGCTCTCTATATTATCGTTTTTTACGAAAAAAAAATGTAAATGCACATCGTTTGGGTATTACAAAGATACTCTCAGTTAAAGAGGACAGTCACGTAGTGAGCATGAAATGTAGAAAAGGTCTGTTAAACTATTCAGCACAAAGCGAAAAATGTTATCTTATTTAATTATGACGAAAATTCGTAATGTATAAACGATATTTCTTTAATAAGGGTAGCAGAAGATTCTTTATCTTTCATCAAATATCTATAAAAGAATGTAAAACAAGAACACGATGTATCGAATGATTACCACATCCAGTTTCCCAAAAGGTGTATTATATTTGCTAACTGAGGTTTGTTCGAACTGTTGTTGAAATTTTAGTTGTTGTTGTAATGTTTATGTTTGCTGATTATTAATTATTATGTCTGTTGTTCTTGCTGTGGTGGTTGCTGTTATGGTTGTTGTAGATTGTTTATTTGTTGTTGTTGTTGTAGAGGTAAGGTTTTTTTTCCCCCCCCCCCCCCCCCCTGTGTTATATTTTCAACGTCCTCATTTTATTCACAACATTGATTTAATTTATCAAATTCTCTATGATCAAAACGAATATATTACTCTATCGTAATAAGCTTTCCACATCATTAAAAAGCTAACTCATGAGTAACATGAAACAATAAAATAATATGATTACAATTACGACAACTCTGAACACACCTTATGAACTCCGAAAATAAACTGCCTAATCATTAATCAATAGTTCGCATTACTTATTGCCAATCAGTTAAGTAACTAACATTACAAGCAAAACGTTAACCTATGTCACACGGTTTTTTCAAAGCATGTCTCCTTAACTAATTTTCAATACTAATTTTTGTTTTATAAGCTTATCTTCTTTTTTAGACTACAATCCTCCTCTTATCAGATAAATTTTCACCATAGAAACATGAAAATTGATATATATATGCAGGGGTGACTGTCGACAATTGTCAGGAAAAAATACCTAATTATTTTATATTTATTAAACAACATAGGTTATAATTTCTGGCAACTGCGTAATCATACAGAGGGTGATATTTGCAGCGCTTGTAAATATTAATTGAAAACCCCTCCATTTTTGGGGGGGAAAACATTTGAGGTTTAATATTATTAAAATCATGTAATTGAGCTACTCGATGTGATAATATTTCAATAATCAATTTAGGCAAAAGTCTAAGGGCAAACCTAACATTAATTACATTTAGCAAAAACTTAACCTAAGGCTCACGTTTCTCTAACACATCATCGTCAGTTAAACAGTAAATATCTTACAAAACCTCATCATTTCCTCGCTAAACAAATTAACGTTAAATTTATATTCTATTTGACATAAATTAATTTTAACAAGGGATGTTATTCAATAAATATTGGATTCTAATTATCATATTTCAAACCACGACCAGAATAAATATGTAAACTATGGATATTACAAGTTTTTATCCAATACATAACACAAAAATATGTTTTCTTAATATATTATAACGACATTCGAATATATTGCTATAACCAACAAATGCTATAGCGTCTAATAAAGCTTTACTATATTCTATAACCAGCAACTAGTAATATATTAATGTACAAATATTGCTCAAACTTAAATATCATACCAAATCGTGTATGTAATATATCAGCTTAACATCCTGAAAATTCACCCATTATCTTTGTCAAGGGTAAAGTTAAGCTAATATGGTTCAACATTCATTATAACTCTGAAATATGTTCCTACTTTTTTCTATTCTCCTATATCAAGCAACAGGTTTAAAGCCCTGTGTCATCAATCTAAATCAAAATTCAACCTTCTCAACAAAGTAGTACCATCTATCAAAAGGATACAACATCTGAACTATGAATTAAATCTCCAATCTTCTATTCAAAGTGTCCTACGTTTGAGGTATTATACAATCAAATTGTCCTAATGTAATAACATAGACATTAGCATTTTATTATATTTATTATTATTTTATATTATATATATATTATGATATATATATTATTATATATATATATATATTATATATATATATTATATAATATATATATATATATATATATTTAAAGGCTTTTGGATAAGTGTTCTCTCCAATAAGGCTGGATATAAGGTGAGTGGCTCATAGTTAAAATGTCGCTAAGGGCAAACTTATAAAATTACCAGAGTTCGAGCAGAAAACTTAACCTATGGCTCACGTTTTCCTAACACATCATCGTCAGTTAAATCACTAGTAATTTGCTTAACAAAAACTCATGTACATTTTCTTAACGAAATCAGTGGTTATTTTCACACATTTGTCATAATGGGTATTGTAATTTAACATAACGCTACCATAACACTTACGAAAAATAAAGCAGTTTTCAATTAATCCAGTAAGGTCAAACCAAACTCAAAATAGCCTTCGCATAGTCCCCTACCCAGTAACCCATCCCGCTGTGATCTATTGAACTATGTGATTCAAAGTCATTTCGAAGGTGATCGCATTTTGGACAAACATAAACATAAAAAATAAGATATCTCTTATATAATACTAACGTGCGTGAAAAGTCGCCGATTGTCTGCTTAACGGAACTCAAAGGTTCTTAAGGCATCGATATAAAGCTAGAGCAAATTCATTACAACGCGCAGACTGAGGAATATAATGTAAAATGCAAAACCTAAACATACCTCACGTATGATAAACAGTCTCAACCTGAAAAAATTCCCTAATAGAGTCAAGGTAAATGTGGGGAGCTATACCAGGTCTAAATACAATACTCCGAGTAATGTCCTTCCCACTTTCCTTGAAAATGTCTATAATTTAGCAACAGGTAAAGCCTTATTATCTAAAGACAAAATCCCTTAACAAAGTGACCATCTATCAAAGATGATATCAGCATCTTGACTATGAATTGACACCTATTCTTCAATTCAAGGTACGACTAAAACTCGTCGCACCGCTCAAATATAAGAACATCATTTGGAACCTATTGATACTAACATAGGCATTAGCAAAGTTAGGAGACAAAATTGACATGTAATCTCAATAGCAGATAACTTAACGCTAGGATATTCCCACGTTTCTAACACATCATCGTAGTTAACACTCATGTAATTAGTTCAACAAAGAACTCCTATCAGTATTGTCTCTAACAAATGCAGTGTTAATTATTCCTCAACATTGTTATGAGTTAGTGCCAATCTCTAACATAAACGTACTTAACTTAAGAAATAAACAGTTTTCATTAACCAAGAGTATCTAGAGCAACACATTACATTCCGAAGAAGAAACCCCAGGGGACTGCGCCCCATGAAAGGTTGTGAATCCTGCGAGGGGGATGCACCCCACCGGAATGGGTGTGTTAATGCGGGGGCTTCTGGGCCCTTAACAGCCCGAAGGGCTTGGAGGCGCATTACGCCTCCTGTAACGGTAAGGGGCTCAAAGTATTTTTGATATGGAAAATAATTGCAGGTTCTCGCACTAAGCATTTATAGAGCTAATTGGGCCATTCCATGTTTTATTTTCATGAGGATCAAAATGATGTTATAACTGCTTCCGACAGGAGTTGACCACTTTGAATGAAGATTGAGTGGGTCAATTTCATAGTTCCAAGATGGGGGCTAGACTTGTGATAGAGTTGGTAGCATTTGAAATTAAGGGATTTTTGTTAGGATAATAGGGGCTTTACAAACTGTTGCTAAAATATGTCTTTCCAAAAAGTTGGGAACTTATCGATATGTATTGATAAGGTTGACCTGTTAGCTTACTAGTACCTTTGATCAGAATAAGAGGGAATTTTCTTTTTTTCAGGTTGTTACGCTGTTTAATTCAAATCATCGTGAGAGTTATGTTGGTTAGGTTCTTGCATTGTAACATTAATCATTTCCTAGTCAGCGGTTATGAATTTTGTTAGCTTTATTAGATGCTAAAAACTATATAGTTTTTGTTGTGTTAAGTCAGATATACCGTAGGTTAGTAGTACTTAAAGTAACTTAAAACGTTTTTATGTATATTGTTTGGGTCCAAAATGATACCAATTGAAAAATATGTACTTGAATCAATGAGGTCAAATGAGATCAGCATAGGTCTGGGGAAGTGGCGTGACGGGTAGGGACTGGCGGATGGGAGTGACGGCATGGTTTGAATATATAGCTAGGAATTAAATAGGAAAGACTAGTTTTTATTATCGGAAGTTAGGTACGTTTGTGGTAGAATAATAATTTACTAATGATCAAATGGGAAAATATAACAGCAACTGATTGTGTTTAAGAGAAATTGTTGAGCTTTTTGTAAGATATTACTGTGTTATAATGTACGAAATGAAAATAGTGTTAAAGAAGAATCGTAGGAAGCCCTCAGGTATTAAAGATTTTTTGCCTGGGTAACAGTGTTAGGTTGTGTGTCCTCTTTGAGGAATTTTAGCTAATGTCCTATGTTATTCATAGAATCATTGAGTCTAGTATAGTAGCTCACAAATAAAACGAGATGACACGCTTTTGAATGAAGAATAAGGTGTTGAAATTTTCATAGTTGCCAGACTGTTGTGTAATCTTTGATGTGAGGATTTGAATGTCCACTTTGTTGAAGTAAGGAATTTTTTGGGGGTAGATGCATGCAATGGCTTTACCTGTGTTTGTGTCTTGATTATGATGAGCAAAAAGAAGGTAAGGAAAACAGTATCGAGTATATAGTGGTGATCCTAATTATGACATACTATTTACCCTTAGACAGAGTAGGGATAATTATTCAGGATGTTAGCTGCACTCTGATTATATTCATATATACACGGGTATGTTAAGTTTGCATTTGTGCATTATATTCTTAGTATGTTTCTCTTAATTCAGTTTATGATATGGTAGCTTTATTGACGCTAAGCTTTGTTGGTTAAGCATATATTCGACCCTGCGTTAGTACATATTAAAAGAATTAAATTTTATGAGTATGTTTGTTAATGTTGTGGATAAACTTTGTGTGCTAGATTAAGCAATTTTATTCGTGTGTGGTTGTATGATAATTGGATCGAGAGGATTCACTGATTCCAAATTCCTTGTTAAATATTACTATTTATATGTAAAATAGCGAAAAAATTTAAATACGGATTATTAATTTTGTTAGAGATGAACTTAGGAAGTGAGTTTATTTGTATAAGATAATTACTGTGTTAAACTGACGAAGATGTGTTTAGAAACGGTGGAGCTCTAGGTTTAAGTTTTTGCAATTTCGATATAATGTTAGGTTTGCGCCTTAGAACTTTTGCTAAGTGAAATTAAATGAAATACACCAATCGAGTACGCTACACGCACATGATTTATATATTAGACTCAGTTTCCCATAAGTCTATACACCTGGGGCGCTGTTCAAATCAACCTCGTGATAGTGGAATACGATCAGTTATGGCCAAAGCATTTTTACCAGTTTTTGTTTAAATGAGATATGAATAAGTATTGCAGAGTCGACTCTTCAGTAAATGGTTCAAAAGTCAAATAAAGGATCATTATGTTCTATGTTTCATGGTGAATATTTTCTTAGAAGGAGAAGAAGGGATTGGTAGTCTAAAAAGAGATAAGTCTTAAAAAATAAAAATTAAAGTATTGTAATTATGTTAATGCACATGCTTTGAAAAAACGTGTGACTGTTAAAGAAACCGTTTTGCTTGTAATGTTAGGTTGACTTACTATTGGCAGAGTAACTAGTTGACTTTGTTAATGATAGCATTCTTTTACTTTCGGGCATAAGGTGTGGTCCACAGGTAGTTGGTCGTTGTAGCATTAATGTTTAATTAGTTCAATGTTAAACATCATGTTAGCTTTGAGTGGATGTGGAAAGCGTTATTCAAACGATATGAGGTTATGAATTCAAGTTATAGATCAGTACACTGATAAAAATTTCAATTCAATGTTGTGAAAATAAATGAGACGTATGAAATAATAACACAGGAACCTTTACCAATCTATCAACTATTTATCATCTATTGGATACAACAACAAATTAGACAACAACAACCATAAAGCAACGCGCCACAGCAAGAACAACAGTATCAGCAACAAACAAACAAGAACGAACACAACAAAACAGTTCTCGAACAACCCTCGAGAATATATAAACCCTTTTGAACTGATGTGGTTCATTCGTAAATCGGGTTCTTGTTTACTTTCTTCTGATTGGTTGAAAGAAAGAATCTCGCTACCTTTAGATTCTGTTTATACTACGATTTTCCATCAGTAAGTCTATTATTTCGCATTGTGGCCTCTTCGAAATTATGAACGGACTCTAAGAGCATCTCGTTCTGGCTCCTACGGGACGGTCCTCTTTACGAGGTCACTTCGTGTAAATCCAGAGCACCAACCGAGTGTGTCATGTGGTACGATTTTTCGTTAGAGACAACGAATGGAGTAGTAGCAAAAATACTAGAAATTACAAATTGTGTTTAAGACAGACAAAAGAGCTTAGTGTGGGTGCAAGTAATCCACAACACCCTTTAATCATATGAAGTTGAAAGAATTCCTCAAGATTATCGACAGCCTCGAAGCTTGGATAAGGGCTGAGTAATGTGTCTTCTGTGACATCGTCTCTTGATGAAATCCAGAGGTGACAGTTTGAGCGGCTATAATAGAATAGATGTTGCTTTCAAGAAGTGCTGAACAATGTTTAAAAAGTACAGAGGTACGCAACTATTGGAAACCCAATGATGCTGTCCCATTCTCATGCGTGCGTGTATAGGTTTCGCTGTTCAGACATCTGCAAATATAACAGCTTTGTTTAACAATGAAAAACGACTAAAAGTCTCATCTTAAAGGTGTCGCCATACTCGAGGACTTAATTCATATAGCGGCAAATGGTGTAATCTACGATATTTACACCGAACCATGTGGTTTCCCGTATAATCCTTAATAACTATCAGCCAGGGTACGTTTACTTCTCTCTGGCGGGAGCGAGTGAGTGCTGTTGAAACCGAAATATGCAGAAAAATGGTTTTAATGCGGAAAGTTGTATTTATGCTTACATCTTTCGGATGGTGTTGAATCCTCTGGAGTAACATATTAGGAGAACTTGCGTTATAACAATTATGATATAAAAGCACAGTATATCCTACCCTGTCCACCTGATTTAAGATGGTTTAATATATTTAAAAACCTTATTACCACTCGTAATGAAGTTGGTAATGTGTATTTAATTATAATTGGTTCTTAAACATTATTTATTGAAATTGTTATGTTATGAATGCGAAGCTGAAAAATACAATGTTGTCAATTCACTGACTGGACCCGGTTCTTTTACAATGTATCGCTATTATGAAATGTTTGTGTTAAAGTAATGATTATTTGTTTGATTTGTATGCTCATAGACTCAAATAAGTGGTGGTGTGTTAAGTATGTTTATGTTCATGTTTTAAAGTCATTTACAGAGAATAAAAACTTATTTATTGTTTGTCTTATGCCCAATATAAGGTATTATGTCATAGTGTTAAGTTGTGGATTTCTTATGTTAAGGTTATAGACAGTTATTTATTTACTTGCTTTAAGAAATGTTGTCTGGCTTGCCTTTTGTACCATTTTAATATTTCCATTAGTTCAAGTTGATGCTATGATAATTAAGCTCTATTTAAATGTGAAAAACTTTGTTCGTTATATTATAATTGATTATAGTTATACTTTAGCTGGTGTTAAAGTGTGAAACTTTGTTAACGTAACCTACATTTAATTTACCTGTCTATAGATTAGGGGACTATAGTTTTCTCCGTGGTGGGTTAATATTTCAATAGTTTACAGTAATTGAATGCCTAAGTAAGATTACTTTTAATTACTTGGAAAACTTTGTTACTTATTCAACATTATATTATGTTTGATGTTTGTATAAAGAACTTTAGATATTTTGTTTATGATTTTATCCAAAAATTGATAACTCTAAAATAAATTGGTACCATTAATCAATTAGATCAATAGTCGAAGGATGGTCCTGAGGGGTGCCTGTGCTGGTTGGAATGGTGGTATATGATTTTTTAGTGATGTGTACTGGCTTTAGGGTATGTAAAAGAACACCGTAAAATTTGTAAGTTTTAGAAGCATAAAAAGGGAAATCACAGATAATTTTATTTCCTTGGATGGGTGGTTGAAACCATTGTATTCCGTGTGCCGATGAACTGTCCTTATCGACCCAATAATCATTTCGTCAAGGAAAACTGCAAAAATTGTATCATGTCACACAAATAATATTTCTTAATCTCTCGCGCAACCCGCCCGCACCGATAGCCAGCATCTGAATAGGCATGCTTGTCCCCTTCTACTCCTTATACCTTCCTCATTCTTCTTCACACCTATTCCTCATTTCTTCTATTCACATCTCACTTATTCATCTTTTACATCCTATGCTTCTCACATTATTTCCTTTGTATTTTTGGCGCTTCTGTGCTTATACCTTTTTTTCAGTTATCGATGACCATATATTCCTATAAAGGTGTGAGGTCCTTAGAACACCTAACTATAACGGACTTATTAAATCATTACTATAATTCGAAACTATTACTATAAGTAACCTTCGATAGTACACTACAATATAAAAGTGAACACCAATCAATTTGTTGTTATACGACTGTTTAATTATAACTTTTCAAGCAGCCGCAAGTAGGCCTCCAAGCACCGATGCCCGGAGCCAACTTCCAATACATGATTCACATACACAAGATGTCCTTTCCTATTAGAATAATTCAATAGCTTCTAGAATCACTCTCACCATTTTATCATAGTCAATTACAGAACACTCGCCGATTATTTTTTATTGAGGGGTGGTGGTTCCCTTCAGTAGGGGGAACCCACGGGATACGGTTAACCTATTTCGGATCCATCAATAAAGGTTTAACTCATATCAATTCATTCTAAAACACCTCCATCTAAAATTTTGAACCCTTGATACGATGACCTTCTAACCCATGTAGATGTATATCGGAACTCGTGAAACCGGATGCGAAAGAAAAACCGTGGCGGAATAGATACCAAAAATAATATAAAATAATTAATTACCTGGACCCTTACTATACTTTTGAAAAACTATTACACCGGAAGCCGGAGCTAAGGAGCTGCAACGAAGTGCGGCCGGAGTCGAGCCCGGCGGGGCAAAGCGCGGACCTGGGAGCTTGAGTCGATTGCCGATAAGGGATGCGTAACCAAAGAAGGGAATGCAACGCAATTGCCCATAGCATGCTGAATCGGTGTTGATTTCGATGGTAAAGAAGACGCTGAGCTATGCAAGACGCTGACGATGGAGACTCAGAAGGTGACGAAGGATACGTTAAGAAGGGCTGAAATTAACTGTAAACAAAACTCAGAAGTAACCCTTCGGGTTACTTCTTCGCGTAATAATAATAATAATAAATGTGTTTGTGTATGCGCACGCGCGCTTCACATTATCTACCGGACCCGACGGCATCGTTGCTGTCGCGCCGAATTGACGTCATTCCTACGCTTTCGATCCCAACTCTCGTTAGGTCTTAAACTTTCGAATCCACCTCAGCACTCCATCTGGGTCCACAAGGAGACGTACGCAGCAAATATTCTGGGCGTCCACCATCGAGGTGTAGACCTCTATATACTCCTCTATTATCCTACATATTCCACCCCCCCCTATATCAAATAGAGAATAATAAAAAAAAATAAAAACTTGAAAATTACACGGATTCGGCCTTATCCCATATACACATACATAGCTTTTATACCAAGTTTCAGACCTATAACTCTATTCTTTCATTAAGAAAAGGGTGGGAGGATGCTCAAAAGTGACAGGCATCACCATAATATATTATTATTTAAATATATTATTAATTTAATTATTATTATTATTATTATTATTTATATATTAATATTATTATTATTATTATTATATATTTTATTATAATTAATTTTATTTATTATTATTATTAATTATTATTTATTTATTAATTAATAATTATTTATTAATTATATTTAATTATTAATTTTATTTAATATAATTTGTAATATTTAATTATTAATTAAATTTAAAATAATTTGTAATATTATATTCTCTTCTTATTAATATTTTATTAATTATTTATTATATATTTATTATTATTATTATTATTATTATTTATTTATTATTATTAATTATTTAATTATATTATTATATTATTTAATTATTATATTATATTATTATTTATAATTATTATTATGTTTATTACTCTTTCATATTTCTTATATATTAATGGGCAGGGAAAGTTAGTTGTTTTCTTTTAAGTCTTAGAATTTATTATTATTATTATTATTATTATTATTATTATTATTATTATTATTATTATTATTATTATTATTATTATTATTATTATTATTATTATTATTATTATTATTATTATTATTTCATTCTTTTATTATTATTTATTATTATTATTATTATTATTATTATTATTATTATTATTATTATTATTTATTATTATTATTATTATTTATATTTTTTATTATTAATTAATTATTATATTATTATTATAATTATTATTATTATTATTATATTATATTATTATTTATATTATTATTATTATTATTATTATTAATTATTATTATTATTATTATTATTAATATTATCGTGCTGTTATTGATTTTTGTTTTTAATAGTCGTTGCTGTATTGTTTTCGAAGCTGTGAATTAAGCTTGGTTTTATGGGTCGATGTTGATAACATGTGGCTATAAGGCATACGTCTGAATAAATTCAGATAAAAAAATCTTAAAGAAGAACTTACTAGACAGTTGCTTGGACCAACAGTAAAAATTATGGTTTATAGTAGGAATTCTGTAATTCATTTAAAATTTGGGACAAGGTATTTACATACACCTCTTTCATTAATATTTTATATGTATGCCATTAAAACAAGCAGTTCCAACACTTTCAACTGCATACTCTTTTGTACATGTGCAAATGCATTAACACATTTCTCTTAAGCACTTCAACTCACTTAAAGTCTAATTGCGCAAATATTAGAACCATTTCTACTGCTGATTTGTCCAACCCTTACCAACCTCTCAAACTAGGTTTATCTTTTCATTATTACATAATGTGCATATTTTGAACCTGTTCAGCAAAGCAATTAAAACACTCCCTCCCAGACTATAAAAAGATTTCTGGTTCTGATTTGATTAAACAATGGGGGGAAAATGTCCCCTTCTTGAGTAAAGCATTGTCCATGAATCTAGACAATTACTATAAAAAGCGTAATAAAAGTAGTAGTAATAGTAGTAGTAGTAGTAGTAGTAGTAGTAGTAGTAGTATAGTAGTAGTAGTAGTAGTAGTTAAATTGGTAAATGTAATAGTAGTTTTGTAGTAGAAGAGACAATAGCAGTAGCAACAAATAATTTCAGCTAATTAATAATTTCAACTATATCTTCAACAATTAAAATATAAGAAGAAAATTCAAAATCTTTTGGAAAAATTTCGCCTCCATAATCCTAATTCTCTAAGGTTTGTAAAGTACTTCTATAATCAGAAATATTATTATGTACAGTCGTAGTAGTAGTAGTAGTAGTAGTAGTGAAGATAGTAATATAATACTACTTTATACTACTTGCACTACTTATACTAACTACTACCTACGTACTACTAACTACTACTAAACCAACTACTAACTACACTAATAATAATAATAATAATAATAATAATAATAATAATAATAATAATAATAATAATAATAATAATAATAATAATGATTATTATTATTATTATTATAATAATAATAATATATAGCAATAATAATAATAATGAATTATTATTATTATTATTATTATTTATATTATATTATTAATTAATAATTATTATATATTATTATTATTATTATATACCATTTATTTATTTAATTAAATCAATTAAATATATTTTATAAATTATTAATATCAATGTATTAATTTAATTATTATTATTTTATATAATTATATACTATTACATTTATTACTTATTATTATTATTATATTCATTGATCTATTCATTATTCATTTATTATTATTATTTATTATTAGTAGTAGTAGTAGTCAGTTAGTTGTAGTAGT
Organism: Trachelipus rathkii; assembly: GCA_015478945.1. Taxonomy (NCBI): domain Eukaryota; kingdom Metazoa; phylum Arthropoda; class Malacostraca; order Isopoda; family Trachelipodidae; genus Trachelipus; species Trachelipus rathkii. The sequence goes on along the minus strand of JABUQX010091550.1, from coordinate 28,862 downwards.
AGTAAATAATAATAAGTAACTAATGTAGTAGTAGTAGTAAGATAGTAGTAGTAGGTAGTAGTATGAACGTCAGATGAAGCTTAGGTGAGTAGTGAGTCAGTCCAGTATATTGATAGTACTTCTGTACATAATAATATTTCTGATTATAAAAGTACTTCATAAGCTTTTGACAATTACGATTATAAAGAGGCCAAAAAAATTTCCAAAAGATTTTTGGATTTCCTTCTTGTATTTTTTGATTGTTCCATTCTAACTGATTTTCTTCTTGACATTCCAACAAACATACTGAGGAAGTTTTACTCACCATTGGAATAGTTGCTACTGCTGGGTCATATATGAGAAATTAGTACCGGACAAATATAGATCCCTCCCCCATTATATTATTTTAAGCACAATAATGACCGACCCTTACAACCTTTGCACGCGAACCTACACGCGCTCGCGCGCGGCACACACACACCAAATATATAACTACCGTTTATAATATATGGGACTTTATATATAACTATAGAATAAAGAATGAAAATTCTTATACCATATTTAAATATAAGTCCATACTCATATCATTTAAACATTCTAATATATATAGATTATAAGGATATCTGCCTAATATTATATTTATATAGTAGTAAGTAGTAGTATGTATAGTCAATTTTTGATAGCTAAGTAAAAATATATATATATATTACGCTTCTATATATCTTATATAGTATATATATATATATATATATATATATATATATAATATATATCAGTTCTGGTGGGAAAGCAAAAAGAGTCCTACGTTAAATCCGAAAGAGTTGATGAAAAAAATTCCAGATCTGAGTCAAAGATCGACGTATCCCTGATCCAGTGATCAAAGGGTTTGAGTGTGACAGTCTAAGGAAGTGAAGAAAAAGGAAAAAAAATGTTCCAGACTTCACTAGCAAAGCGCATGTAATTATGAACATTTTGGCTAAGTGTGGGCTCCACAGGAGGTTCGCTAGCTCTTGCTCCAAAAACGCATGTATAAACATCTGGATAACGTGTCTGGCAAAAACTTCAGTCCTAGCAGAAGATCATTAACGATACCTACCCCTACATTATAAGAAAACGTTCGCTGATATCGAGATTCTATCATAGAATGAGGATTGGTGTCGGCCCATCGATGTTCATTGTGGGTATTCGTTATCAAATCTTTTGCATATTTTTCCTCACCCGTAAAGAGGATTCTGAATTGAAACTGGGAATCGCTGCACTGTCGGAGAAAGCATCGACAAAACTGAAACCGTGATGTGTAATTTTTAACTCTGAGGGTCTGTATTCACTACACATGAAAGGGATAGAGTTGTTGTTCGTGGAGGGCTTTCCAAATGTCACATGAGAAACACATAACATTCTGGCAAGTTTGCTTGGGCTGATATCCACTTTATTCCAACAATGATATGCAAAACATTCTCCTTCGCTTTAGGCTTGAGGATATGTTTTGAAGCACCACAGTCGGTGGTTCGGCGTCGAAAGGTACCACGCTCTCTGAAACGCTAGTGGATCGCCTCAAATGTTCCTTTCACTGGACACTGTCGAGTCGGGTATATCTCTGCATACAACAGGAGAGAAGAATTTGAACCATTCGCTAGTCCATGCACAAAATGAACATCAGCCAATTCCACAGATGCAGGCTTCATACTACGAGATTGTACGTCAGACAGTGGTAAGTACAAAGGAACTTTAGACCTTACTAATATCTTATGGGCATTAGTTCCGCAAGACACGTGACGTTGGATTCACCTGGTGTGGTGTTCACTTCCAAAATCTATGATGTAACCTGCAACATGAAATACAGTATTGCTGGTGGTCTTGCACAAAGGTATACGGTCGTGTGTCACATCACATGTCTTCGTGTCAGTTAGTATCAATAGCTAATAATTCAAGCATATATACCCCTCGATAAGTTAATTTATATCAGTTCCCTTGTACCGTGTTCATTCCCTATTCTTTGCAGTAAATGCTGGAAGATTTGAACTGTTTCATTTTGGAACCTCTTGCTATAAGATAATGTTCTGTACAACCACGAGTCAAGTTTGGCAAAAAACAATTTCTGAACACACACACTATATATATTATATATATATATATATATATATATAGTATATATATTTATATAATTTATATTATAGTATATATATATATATATATATATATATATATATATTAACACATATATATATAATTATTATATAATATATAATAAATTATTATATATTATATATTATATATATATATATATATATATATATATAATATATAATAGTATATATATATATAAGATATAGTATTATATATTTATATAATTTTATATAATATAATATAATATATATATTATATATATATATATATATATATTATATAGTTACTATATAATATATATATATATATATAATATATATATATATATAATATATCATATATAATAGTATAATATATATATATAATATATAATACTATATATTATATTTATATATATATATATATAAAATATATATATATATATATATTAAATATTTATAATATAATATATATACTATATGATATATATATATTTATATAAATTATATATATATATATTATATAGACTATATAATATATATTACTATATATATATTTATATATATAATATTATATTATATAATTATATATATAATATATATATATAGATATATATATATATATACTATATATAGATAATATTATATATATATATACGATTATATATATATATATATATATAATATATATTATATATATATATATATATATAATATATTAATAATAATATATATATTTATATTATATATATATATGTATATATATATATATAGTATATATATATATATCTATATAGTTATACATAATATATATATATATAATCCTGATAATTAAATTGGATTAAAGATTAAATCTGTTTAAATGTATATATATATAATAATATATATATATATATATATATTAATTTATATATTATATATATATATATATTATATATATATATATATATATATTATATATAATATATATATATATATTATATAATATATATATAATATATATATATATATTATATATATATATATATTATATATATATATATAAATACAATATATATATACGAGATATCAGTAATATTATATAGTTATATATATATAGTAAATATCTAGTATGGTAATATATTATATTATAGATATATTTATATATATATATAATATATATACTATTCAGGGTGGAAAACATCAATGATTATTTTGAAAAAAACAAACAAACAAATTATTTTTTTTAAGAAAAAAAAAGTTTTTTTTGGTTTTTTTCACATTTAAAATATTCTTTTTATTCTTTTTAATTATAAGGTATTAATTATTTATATTAATAGTTTACTAAGTTTTGAGTTAAAATATTTATATTAAGAACTCAAAAAACAACATTTAATTTTAACCAGACATATTTTTCATTTTGCATATCTCACAACGAACATATTGGAGATCGGTTTTCACTTATATATATGATATATTATAAAGATATATATAAATATACACAATAATATATATTATATATATATATATATATATTATATTATATTATTATATAATATATATATATATATATATATATATATTCTAGACAGTTTCAGAGCCATTCCTCCTCTCTTTCTCCTTTTAACTCATTAAAATGTTATTTATGCACTCTCTGAGTTTAACACTAAGAAAGCAGAGAGTGGTGAAATTATCCCTCCAGTGGTCTTCAAAACTTGTGCTTCTTAGCTTACACCTTTCATTGGTAAACTGTTTCTTCACTGCCTATCAACGTCAACCTTTCCCTCCTGTTGGAAGAG
>JABUQX010091550.1:0-17500 GCA_015478945.1 Trachelipus rathkii | reverse complement strand
ACACAAGAGGTAGCTTTTCTCATGAAATTAGAATATTGAGACCTAAGGATCACTTCTGCTGGTGGTACTCTCCCTTCTTTCCACCACATCTATTTCAGAAACTCATTCTTCATTTTCCCCTGCAATATTCAATCTTCCTCTACTTAAGTCCCGCGTCATTCCTGCATCATATGGAATTGTGTTAGGCAAGGGACAGGGTGGGCTTACTTTCCATTTATTTTAATTTTTGCTTTTCTTTTTTTACTTTATTTATTTATTTATTTTTTTCCTTTAAATATTTCTGCCTGTGAGTAGTAGAGATTATATATATATATATATATATATATAAAGATATATAAAGTATATATATATATATATATATAGAGAGAGATGTATAGTATATATATATATATATATATATATATATATATATATATATATATATATATATATAGTATTGAGTCACAGGGTTAGTACATGTTTTAATTCTCCTCAACATACTGAGCTATAATCATCGTATCCCCCTAAAACTTGGTACCCCTATATAGCTGGTGGTGTCAGCTTGTCGTAGATGAGGTGAAGATACTCTGCACTCCCTAAGGGATGCAGCCTTCTTAAAGTTTTTGATCAGCATTATGAGTCTTACAGACCTATCAGTTCAAACTTGGTACCCCAATGGATATTGGTGGTGTCACCTCGTCGTAGACGAGGTTACGCTATCCCTGCATCCCACGGGGAGATGCAGCCCCCTCAAAATTTTTGCGGAAAATTTGAATTAACAATTTAGAAAATGTATTTATAAAATTATATATATATATATATAGTAGTAGCAGCAGTATGTTATATATATGTATATATATAAGTTATTTGTATATATATAGTTATATATATATATATATATATATATATATAGCAAGGTTATATATATATATATATATGTATATATATATAGGCTTTTTATAATGGATGTTCCAGCGAGAGATTTTTTCAAAAATATGAGAAAATGAGCATTTATGAAAGGGATTTTTTTAACCAATGAAAACTTAAGAAAATAGTTTTATGTAAAAAATTGTGGTGCTTTAAAAATGTAATAAACTGTTCATAGCAGTAGATATAGCAGTTGAGCACAGGCGCAGCATATAGCATATTGAGTTAAGATATATATATATATAGTGATATATATTTATATATACATATATATATTTATAGCTGTTATATATGGTTATTATACATATATTATGCTGGCATGTTATTGGTAGTGAAGGCTATTAATATAATATTTATATATATGTTATATATATATATTATATATATATGCTATATATATATATAAGGTTATATATATATAAGAGTTATATATGCTATTATACATATATATATATATATATTATAAAGTATATATATATATATATATATATAACAAATTAATAATTAAAATTACTAAATAAAAAAGGCTATTAGTTTCTTTTAGATCCGGGATGTAATATCGGCCCCCTCTTATATTATTACCCCACGTCCTGCTAGTCAAATAATACCAAAGTGTAAAAGGAAGTAAAATTTTTCTTTTTTAACGAAGGGAATACCTTAGGTAAACCGCAAAGAGGAAGAGAAATGGGGTCTCACCCCGTTGACGAGCCCTAAATGGGAAACAAATTATTTTTTTAAATATTTCCGACGAATAAATCCCCCTCCCCCAAACAAAAAAAAAAACAATAATAATAATAATAATAATAATAATAATAATAATAATAATATAATATAATAATAATAATAAATAATAATAATAATAATAATAATAATAATAATATAATAATAAAAGCATAAAAAATAGTTATAATAATAATAATAATAATAATAATAATAATAATAATAATAATAATAATAATAATAATAATAATAATAATAATAATAATAATAATAATAATAATAATAATAATAATAATAATATAATAATAAATAAAAGCTTACAAAAAAATGCAACAAAAGAAACATTATTAAAAGTAATAAAAGATCAGTTTAAAAGTCTTTTGAAGGCTTCACACTCTTAAAATAATATATATAAATGTTTAAAAGAAAAGTTATATTTTATACCTCCGTGTTTCTTATTTTATACCATTTTTCCCGCATAAAAAATTCAGGAGTAACATGCGATATAATGTCCATAGAGCAGTATATAGCATATATATAGCATATATATAGATATAGATATATATATATGAGCAGTATATAGGTACATAGGTAGTATATATATATATATATATATATAAACATATAGTGTTTATTTTTGAGTTCTAACTATCTTATCCCATTCAAACTTGGTATCCTTATTGCGAGGTTTCACATTGGTGCCCCAAAGCTAAACAATAGTTACAGTTAGGTGGAAAATAAGCAGCTGACATTCATCTGCGAAGGATAGAGTCGGAAGGAGTTGGATTCTATATGCTTAAGTGATGCGAGCGAGACGCTGACTGCAGCTGAATCTGAAATAAGCATGAATATCCGGGCGGGGTATCTTCCCTATGTTTTCGAACCTGGAGAACTAGATTTTGAGGGTTTCAAGTTTTCTCGGTGTGTTTGAGAGCCCGCGGGAGAAATTCTCACAAGAAAAAAAGAAGAAATAAAGTACAATGTACTATATTGTTTAATGGGCCCAAACGGATATATATATATATATATATATATATATATATATATATATATATATATATATATATAAGATATATTTATATATATGTATATATATTTATATAGAAAGAGAAATATATATATATATATATATATATATATATATATATATATATATAGTTATATAAATATATATATATATATATATATGTTATATATATATGTATATATATATAGTATATATATATATATATATATTGAATTCTAGTTGTGACGTTATTCTATAGCACAATGGAAAATATTTCGTTTTCTACGATTCGGCATTACACTTTTAATAATGATAAATATATTTTCCTTTAAAAATTTGTATACTCCATTTTCTTTTCATAAAACCAGTTTTCAAAATTTTAAGCATCAACTATAATATTTTGAGTACATCATTTTCTTTTAGACTGAAACATTTATATATTTTCACATTTTCTTTCGTGAACTTAAACTATTATATTTTATCATATATGTTAAGTTTTATTTATTTATAAGTTTTATTTTGTTTTATATTTATTATTTTTAAAATATTTATTTTCAGAAATTCTGTTTCATTTTTAAATATTTTATGTTTTACTAAAAAATTTAATTTGTTATTAAAAATGTATTATTTTCCCCAAAGCTGCAAAAAAGTAGTGGAAATACCTCATATATATATATATATATATATATATATATATATATATATATATATATATATATATATATATATATATATATATATATATATATATATATATATATATATATATATATATATATATATATATATATATATATATATATATAAATAAGAGAAAAGGCATTTTCGCAATCATTTCTAAAATCTTTATTTATACATTGGAGAATATTATCTTTCAATGCCTCAGTTACGCCTTATAGAAACACAGAAATCTTATATCATCTTGAAATACATATGTATAAACAGTAGACAACCATCGTAGAACATTCAGGATCTTTCAAAGTTGATATGTAAAATAAGTGGCCTTATATTTGTAATATTTGAAAAAGCAGATAAATTAACAATGCCTTAGTAATTTTATCAATTCGAATGTTTCCTCTTCTCTAAGCTTATTTTAGAATCATAATAGTCATGGATTTTGAAGTCGTGAAAGATTCAGCTCTTTTTTTAAACGTGTTTTTTCATCAGTGGAAAAGTTGTACAGACGTCATGATCAGTCTTAACAGATATACATTTATAGAAGATATTGTGCAATGGGAAATCAAAATCCCTAAAAGTACTATCTGCATCTTATATAAAAGAAAACCTGATAGATTCGAATATTTTACATGCGTTGACTACCTAGGCTATTCTGATAAAAAGTGGTTGTAAGTGAACTTATCGAATTATTTTTATATATGTCAACAAGTAGAACCATGGGCCAGAGAAAATTTAATTTAAGATCTAAACTAGTGGGGAACAGTCATCAGTGGCGGTGGTGAGAGTCGATGCGAGTGACTTGTTTTTAACCTTTCCTAAACATATATATATGAATACTTTTTTGAGATACCAGAATATGGCAGAGGTGTAACGATACAAGAATATTTGAACCTTCGCAGCTTGACTACGCTTTAGCACTTCAATAAATTTGAATTTTTTATTTAAAGTATGTGCAAAGGAGATACCTCAAGAACCTGCCTAAATATTACCTAGGAGCCAAATATATTATCTGAAACTGATCATACATTAATACATATGTTTATAACAAATAGATATCTTTGCTATTACACATAAAACAATATAAATAAGCTTGACTACGCTTTATCACTACATCAAATTGTAAAATTTTATGGTGTGCAAGAACGATACTCAAACACCTGACCTAAAATTACTGAGCCAAATTATTATCTTTAAACCGATCTTTTTGGAATAACATATTAAACAAATTTCGGAGATTTCTTGTCTATTACACATAAAACAATATAATAAAGCTTGATTGACTACGCTTTTCACTACATCACAAATTGTAAATATATTTTACGTGTGCAAAGGAGAACCTCAAACATCTGCCTAAATTACCTAGGAGCTTAAATTATTATCTGAAACCGATCTAACATGAAAACATATTATAGCAAATTTCGCTTTCTTTGTTTTAACATAAAAACAAATATAAAAAGCTTGAGTACGCTTTAAATACATAAATTTGTAAATTTTTTACGGTGTTGCAAAAGAGATACCAACACCTGCCTTAAATTACCTAGGAGCCCAAATTATATCTGAAACGATCTATTATGAATACATATTTATAACAATTTTAGATTTCTGCTAATACACATAAAACAATATAAATGTACACATTGACTACGCTTTATCACTACATCAAACTGAAATATTTTACGGTTGGCAAAGAAGCATTCCTCAAATACACTGCCTAAATTACCTACTAGCCAAAATTATTATCTTTAACCGATCTAACATAATTAAATCATAAAAAAATTTAGATCGCTTTTAAGCAAATAAAACCAAATAAATAAGCTTGACTACACGTTATAATACATCAAATGTAAAATTTACATTGGAAAAGGAGATACCTCAAACCACCTGCCTAAATTACTAGGAGCCCAAATTATTAATCTGAAACCGATCATACATGAATACATATATAATAACAAATTTAGATATCTTTGCAATACACAATTAAAACAATTATAAATAAGCTTGACTACGCTTTATTACTACATCAATTGTAAATATTTTATGGAGATGTGCAAAGGAAGATACCCCAAACCACACTGCCTTTAAATTACTCAGAGCCAAAATTATTATCTGAAACGATCTAACATGAATACATATCTTATAACAAATTTAGATATCTTTCCTCTACACTAAAAAATAAATAAGCTTTGACTACACTATTACTTACATCAAATGTAAAATTTTTCAAACGGTTGTGCCAAAGAGATACCCAAAAACCTGCCTAAATTACTAAGAGCTTAAATTATTATCTGAACCGGAAACGTCTGTAACATAGAAACAATATATTAGCAAATTATAGATTCTTTGACTATTACACATAAAACAATATAAAAAAGCTTGACTACGCTTTAAGCACTACATAAATTTGAAATTTTTTACATTGCTGCACAAGGAGAAATACCTCCAAGCACCTGCTAAAAATTAGCCTGTGACAAAATTCTAAATTCTATCCGTCAGATACATAATACATATTTATAACAAATTTAGATATCTTTGCTATTAACATAAAACAATATAATAAGCTGACTACGCTTTAGACTACAATCAAATCGTAAATATTACGCGTTGTGCAAAGTAGGATACCTCAAAACCTGCCATAAAATTACTAGAGAGCTTAAATAATTTAATTCTTTAGGAAAAAAACCGATCTAACATGAAAACATATTAGAGCAAATTAGATTTCTTTGCTTTACACATAAAACAAATAAAAAAGCTTGACTCGCTATAGCGAGCAGAGCTCGCCAAATGTTTTTTACGTTGTTGCATAATCATGGCACAAAACACCTGCCTATTTACCTAGGAGCCCAAAGTATTACCTGAAACTGATCATACATGAATACATATTAAAAAATTAGATTTCTTTGCTATACACATAAAAAATATAAAATAAACTTGACTACGTTTATTACTACATCAAATTGTAAATATTTTGAGGGGTTGTGCAAAGAAGATACTCAAACACCTGCTGCTAAAATTACCTTGGAGCCCAAAATTATTATAAACCTATCTAACAGAATACATATTATACACAAATTCAGATTTCTTTGCTATTACACATAAAAAATTATAATAAAGCTGACTTACCATTAGACATATAACTATATTTAATAATTTGTTTAAATAATATATTATTATTATAAATATATATACATATATAATATATTATATATATATAAAATTTTGTAAATATTTATGAATATATGTAGATTAATATGTATATCTATATATAGTATATATATAATATATATATATAATGTTGTTATATACATTCTGGAAATGAGAGTTGAGGAGTGCTTCAACTTATTTAAATTATAATGAATGTAACATTATATTCTATAATTCTCTTCTCCCTTTCGTCATTCTCCTTCTTCTTAATTCTTCCTTTTCTTCACTTCCTTCTTCTTCTTTTTTCAGTTTTCTCTTCTCTCTCCAATTTCAATTAAAATTTTCATTAAAAAAGGATTTAAAAATTCTATCGGGAGTAAGCCTTGAAAAACGAAAGATTCAAAATTTCCATTTTAATCTTTTTCCAATTTATTTTGTGCTTCAGAGTTCTTCTCAAATTACCAACACTTTTCATTAAAACAACTCACATTCTTATTTATTAATTAATTTTTTATTTAATTATTATTCATTATTATTATTATTATTCTATTATATTATTATTATTATTATTTTTAGTATTCTCTTTGTTATTATTATTATATTTTTCTTTCTTCCCCACTCACTGAATTTTTAACTTTAAATTGTTTAAATATATATATAAATTACTTGTTTATATATATAATCTATTGATATATATTAATTATACATCAGTAATATATAATATAATATATATATAATATATATATATTATATATATATATAATTATATATGATTATATATATATTTAATATTATATATATATTATACTATTTAATACATTGAATATAACGTTATCCTTAATTTCTTAATAGAATTAAATGTCTATTCTTCAATTTTGAAGTGTGATTTACTTATATATTATTTTTCATTTGCTATACACATAAAAAATATAAAAAAAAGCTTGACTACGCTTTAAAACTACATTAAATTTTGTAAATTTTTAAGGATATATATTATATAATATATATATATATATTATTGTACTTAGTGACTCATATATATATAATAATAGTATATATATATTAATATATAATTTAGTTCTATATATATATGGGTCTATATACTGCAGAAGCAAGTACAGTCGAAACTACTGAATAGGACCCTTGACAAAGCGATCTCACGCTTGCAAAATGATACCTGTACCATGAATCTAAGTTATGTTTGTTCATATAGCCTTTTTGAAAATTTCTAAAAAGATGTTGGGAAGGTCCTATAAAGCTTAAAATTTTTCGTTATTGTGCGTTCAATATACAGGCAAAGAATTGGTAAGAATATGAATTTGCTCAGTCACAGTAGCATCATAAATCTTATCATATCGCAACTATGCACCGTATATCTATCCTATCTTTAATACTACTGTACGAAGTATATTATGGTGAAAATTTGTACCTGGGCCCCAGGACATATGGACCCAATGACAAATAGCCCCAATAATATCCCGTCGTTATAAGTTTCCTTTGTAGTGTAGATAACTAATATTTATTATATATTATGATTTTAATTTAGTATTTATTATATACTAACAATATATAATAAAAATCTATAATATATAAATTATAATGCGTATATTATATTATATGTACTATTATATCTATATATACGTATATATATTATTATCTATAGATAATTGAGCCGAGGATAGTTACGCGGAATGTGTTTGTTCTGCAACATGTATGTAACAATTAGTTTTTAGAGTATTGAATATTTTACGGTTGTGCAAGAAGATTCCTCAAACACCTGTCTAATACCTAGGATGATTTAGTAACATTATTAAATACAAAGTCTAAAATAAAGGCAAAGCAACACTGTATCCTTATTGGTCCATATTCTTCCACCTAAATGTTATGTTGCATATAACCTATGACTATGATATGTTTTCTCGTATGAATGTTTTATGTTTGTATTATTGTGTGCTTCGATGTAGAAGGAATGATATATATATATTATATATATATATATATATATAATTATATATTATATATCTTATATATAATTAATATAATAATGGAAATATTATATTATATATATAATTATATAATATTAAAATTATATTTAGCGTTAAGTTAGGCTTAAGGGGAGTAGATTAAGTTTAGTGTTATGTCTCAGTGTTTTATGCCTATGTAGCGTTAGGTTAAAGCCTTAGGTCAATAATAATTTATATATAATATAAGGCTGATAAAATACTTATAAATAATATTTAATCGTACTAGAAAAGCACGCTGTTTTATTGATCTATATATTTTCTACTTTATTATAATATTATACATACTATTAATTTTAAATTATATTGTGTAGTAATTAAGTAATATATATTTAAATATACTATACTATAGTATAGTATGCCAATTTTATATTGTGGAGCCGTTACATTACCTTAAAAAGCAATTTCCCGCAAACAATAATAATTTTTACAAGCATTGGTATTTCAATTATATATTATTTATTCATTCATTACTTATATTATATTATTATTATATTATTATTCATTATTATTATTATTATTATTATTATTATTATTATTCATTATTATATTTTCATGTAATTATTATTTACTAATTATTATTACTTATTATTACTCTATTAATTAATTTATTTTATTATATATTCCATTATTATTAATTGATTATTATATTATTATATATTATACAGAATTAAGCCGGTCTAGTTGAATTTATAATTGAATCTGTGTATTTTGAGCGAAATTGCCAAAAAAATGACTATTAATAAAGCATTGTGTAAGCATCGAACGAATTTATTGTTGGATCCTCCTCACCAAACACTCCCACATTCGCTCTCAGATTCGCTTAAAACGAAATTATATTGTCTTGAGATTTATTTTGCGAATTTTTGATCAATCGAGTGGTCAACTTATTACACTTATACTTCGCAGTTCCCTTCATCTAATAAACAGACGTGCAATAACTATTAAAAATTATTTCTAAGTATACGTTCCTTCACGGCAAGCTTATCTCACAATTACTAAGTTAATTCATCGGCCTCGATGATGAGAACACATGTTTTTTCTACCCTCCTGCTTTTCCGATCCTTATAATATGAATATATAGTTAATGCCGATAGGAGCCCCAAATACATAATTAATTAAGAAATATTGAGAAATTATCATTACATTTATTTAGATTTAAACTTTAAAAAAAAAGAGATAAATAAATATAATAAATAATATATAAGTATGTAAGAAATTGAAAAGTATCATTAAATCTACTTTATCACTACATATATAATATATATATATTATATATATATATATAGTATATTTTTATATATTATATATAATAACTATGAATAATAGTATATATATTATTTATATTTATATATAATATGTTTGCCAATATGATAAGATTAATAACCTAATTAACTCAAAAACATCCTGCCTAAAAAATACCTTGAGCCCATAAATTTAATAATCTGAAACCGATATTAACATGAATATACATATTACAACAAATTTAGATATCTTTGCTCAAAGAAAACATTAAATAAACAATATAATAATAAGCTTGACGTAATAAGATTTTTATCACTACATCAAAATTGTAAATATTTTTACTCGAGTGTGTCAATGGAAGATACTCAAACAACCTGAACCTACTTTAAAGTACCTAGGATAACTTATTAAATTATTATCTGGGTAAAATCACGAATCTAACAGTAAATACATAATTATTAATAAAATTTAAGATCTCTTTGCATGGTCAGCCATCCCGATAGAGAGACCAAGAACGAGATATGTATATAAGTCTATAGACTACACTTATATAAACTTCACTTAACGAATCAATAATGAATAAAATATTTACGAGCCTATTTTAATTTGTGGGGCAGGTGTCGCAAGAGGGAGACTACTCTCTCATAAATCACTCGTTTTGTCTTTAAAAACTATAAATTAATACACAATGAGTGAGACCCATATTATCTGAAACCGATCACCTCGCATATATATAGATAAATAAATTTATAAATCTATAAATATATGAGAAGAGAGTCATTTGCTATTGCATAGCACATTAAATCGAATATAAATAACCGTGTGTCTTTGGAACGTAACGTCGTATAATCGAGCCATCGCACAAATATGTAAAAATTTAGTAACCGAGATGGGCTCGTCGAAAGAGAGTGAATACTCTTCTCATTTTTTTTTCAACTAAAAGAATACCCGTGGAACCAGCCTTAGCTTTCTAATTTATATAGTAAGCACAAAAAAAATATTCAACATTTGGCACCTTTGCCGCGCCTTTCTCGTCTTGAGCTTTTTAACCGTAAACTTAAAAGGATGGACAGAGTCGGTATGATTCTGCAATACGAAGTCTAACAAGAATACATATGTATAACAAATTTAGATATCTTTGCTATTACACATAAAACAAATATAAATAGCTTGACTACACTTTTTATACTACATCAAATTGTAATATTTACGGGTTGTGCAAAGGAGATACCTCAAAAAACCTGCCTAAATTACCTAGGAGCTTAAATTATTATTCTGAAACCGATCTACATGAAAACATATTATGGCAAATTTAGATTTCTTTGCTATTACACATAAAACAATATAAAAAAGGCTTGGACTACTCTTTAGCAACATAAATTTGGAAATTTTCTTATCACGAAGTGTGTGTGCAGACAGGAGGAGCCTGGCACCTTGTCACCTGTATATTACCTCTATCCTACGCGGTCGCGCGAACCATTATATCGCCAAAAGCGTGATCATATATAATAGAGAACAATATTAATATACAAGAGCTTTAGTATTTTCTCTTCTCATAAGCGTAAAAATTAACACAATTCAATAGGGAATGTTTTTCTCCCGTCTGCCGTCTCCCGTTTCATGTCTCTCCTGTTGACAATATAAATATACTATCTCTTAATATAAACAAAAATACATGTCTCGCGAACCTCATATTATAACGATTGCTAGGGAGGCCTCAAAGCAGAAATGGGATCTTTTTTACCACGTGTCAATTATCCCAAATATATAATAATCTAATCTTCCCTTGTTATGGAGTATTGCAGCCAAATCTGGAGAGGGATCTCAGATTTCATCCGTTTTTTGGATAGGGTTTTGTCAAAGTTCAACTGATCGAGTCTCATAGCTCTCTTTACATGAGTTATGTTCCTTACGTCGGTTGTGTGTGCAAAAGATTCCTCAAAACACCTTCTAATAATTTTACTATAGTAGAGGCCCAAATACTTAATCAAAGTGTCTCGAATATCAAATATAACATGATATATAATCATATATATTAATAAATAAATTAGATTTCTTCAACATCCTTAAACACATATTTAAAAATTCTTGATCTCAAACGAAAAGACTTTGAGTACGCTTTATCACTCTATCAAATTGTAAATATTTTACGGTGTCCAATAGGATATAAGGTATACTCATCTAAAACATCAACGCCTAAATTATACTAGGAGCTCTCCAAAATAATTAATATATAAAAAATACTATTATGCTAGAATACGATTTATCTTTATTTAATCCATTTAACATATTATATACAAATTTATTTAAAAAATTTGCTATTTCATATTAAACAATATAAATAAGCTTAAAAATACGCAATTATCATCTAATATAAATGTGTTACATATTTTGATAATACGGTGATTTGTGCTAAATAGTGATAAAGATTCCTATATAAAATAATATTGGTAATTCTTGAGACTTTAATGACTCTAAAATTTATATAATGATTATTATATATATAATTAAATCTGAACGATTCTAACTAAGTATTATAATAATAATATTATAAAAAATTTAGATTTCTTTAGTATTAAAAAATTAAAAACGATACGTCCCGAATAAACATCGCTTAAAAGTATAAGTTGATCAGGAAATGTGTGTAAAAATGTTTTGATAGAGGGCTATAATAAGAAGATACCTCAACTACCTGACCTAATAATACCTTGTAAGCCCAAATATTATTACTGAACCGACTCTAACATGAATACATTTTACAACAAATTTAGATTTTATGCCTTTTTACACATAAAACAATTATAAATTAAGCTTGACTACTACGCTTTACTACTACATCAAATTGTAAATATATATTATACTAGGTGTGTGCAATATAGGAGATACCTCAAAACACCTGCTTAAATTAAATAATTATAGGAGTCTTTATAATAATTATTATTATACTGTAAAACCGATACTAACATAGATATAAAATCATGTGTGACTAGTCGATGATAAGTTTGTAGATTTCTTTGCCATTATCACATGTGTAAGAGCAGAGTATATTAAAGAGAGCTTGTACAATAACCCGTTAAGTCTAATACTTTAAACGTGTCCAATAATCTATATTACGAATATATAGACAACAAGATTCCATAAACAACACATAGCAAAAACTAATATACAATAGAGAAGACAATAAAAATAGGTATATATCATAGGACAAAAAGTGCTAAAACACTGTATCATTATAGTAAATTATATATGAAAGAGATTTTTAAGACCTTTCGTTGCAATTTTATAAATACGAAACAAATAAATTATCAAATAATCAGTATAAGCAAAAAATGATTTACTCGCTGATTAACTTTAGCTAGTCAAATTGTAATTACATTAAGATATGTTTATCTCTCCGCGGTTGTTCAAAATAATATACCTTTAGCAGTATCATCCTGCGGTTCGTGATATAGTTGATAGCCTAGTGTGGGAGCTCTCTTCACATATAGGATTATTATATTTGTAGAGATAGTACTGATCTCAAGTTATACTAGAGTGTATAATGGCAGGTAATATATAACTAGGGATATAGTTTTAGTAGAGGTTTCTTTGTCAAGTTTACACATATAACAAAATAAATATAGACTTAACTACGCTTTATCATATAAAATAAAGGTGGTAATATATTGACGGTTGTGGTGTCAATAAGATAAGATCCTCACATAACAACTCTGCTCATCATAAATTTACCTAAGTGGTAGCTCAACGAAACCAGCCGTAATTATCTGAGAAAACTCATATCTATCATGAATTGCACATTTTAATAACTAATTTTTTCATACATTGCAATTACTAACACTATATTATAACCATAAAATATATATTAAATAAGCTTCACTTACGCTTATCTACTTAATATAAATGTATAATATAAAGTGTTACATTTTTTTAAAGTGCTTTAAAGAAATTCCCTCAAACACCTGCCTAAATTATCCTAGGAGCCGTAAATTATTATCTGAAACCGATCTAACATGAATACATATTATAAAAATTTAGGATTTCTTTGCTAAAAATTACACAAAACAATATAAATAAGCTTTAACTACACTTTATTACTACATCAAATTGAAATATTTTACAGTTGTCCAAAGAAGATACCTATTCTAAAACTAACACTGTCCTATAAAATTACTATATAGGAGTGACCCATAAATTTAATATCTGAACCGATATTCTATAATCATATAGTAAATAATATATTATTTCTAACTACTAGTAAGTTTATTATAGACTCTCTCTACTTGCTCATCTTACCATTAAGCCTAAAAGTGAACATTAATTAATTTATGCTTTGATAGAACTTATTCACGTACATAAATGTGTAAGATTTATTATAAACTCGGAGTAATAATGTGTGTCAAGAGAGTACCTCAAAACGACCTGTCCCTTATATAAGGAAGGCTTATGCTGTGTTTTTTTTTTATTCTGTCTGACTATTGTTAAATTAATATTATATAATATATATAAACACTGAATTACGTTACTTACTCCGTAATAAAATGTGAAGGTTATGTTATAATCATTAGATATAATATTGGTTATCATATACTTTGCTTATTACACACAAAATACAATTATAAATTAATACTAACCAATTACCTCTCAATAAAATATACACAAAATATGTAAATTAATTTTAGACAATAAATACAAATACATGTGAACCTTTTTTGTATATATCCTAATAGTAAACAAGCTCTGTCCAAAATTTACCTATAGGAGCCTCTTTCTCAACATTACTTAATTTTCTTGAGAAACTCGTAGTCTCAATAACATTCAATAAACGCTATTTATTAATCTTAGATGTGTTAGATTGTTGCTGTTTATATTACAATAAAAGTCAATACAAAGATCTACATTCAGGGTAAAGTTCGATTTACTTGATACTCATGACGTGTTACGTTTCCCCATTTTACATGTGGTAAATCAATTTTAAACTGATTACTCAAAACACTTTGTAAATCTGGATAATATTACCTTATTAGCCCATAAAATCAAATTCATTCTTAAAGTCAAAAGTCTTAAACGTCGATATTTTATGCATTTAATTAAATCTAATCTGAGAATACAAAATTCTTTCTCACCATTATGAACAGAAAAACAATTAAATTCCCCTTAAATTGAATTTAATACTAAACTTCAAGATCAAAATTGCTTAAATATCATCTAGAGGTTACGGAAGAAAATTTTTCACTTTTCAACACCTGAGATATAAATATTACCTAGAGAGCCTCAATAATTATATAAATATAATATCTGAAACCGATCTATTAATAATACATATATTATTATAAATATTTATAAAATCTTTGCTATTACACATAAATCAAATATAACATAAGTGCTAATTGACTACAGGCTATTTTAATCTCCATTATCTATCCGCAAATTGTAATATTTTAATCAATGAGTCCAATTTCTGTTGTCAAAGAGGAGATCAATCTTATAAATTTAAACAACTCGTCATAAAGTAGTTCTCGGGGATCTCCATCAAAGCTTCCGTAAACCTCTGTGTATAACTAGATAATACGATCTAACATGAAAGACAAATTAATTATATCAAATGTAGCATTTCTCTCTATGTTGCTATATATACTATAAATGTGTTGTAAAATTTATTCGGTAGTGCATAAGAATGATTACTAACTCAATCACTTGCCTAAATTTTACCTAGGAGCCTCAATAATTATCTGAAACCAAATCTTAATACATGAATACTAATATTATTAACATATTTAATTAAAATTATAGTTTTTTACACATAAAACATATAAATAAGCTGACTATCGACTATTTATCATAATCATACATCAAATTGTAATATTTTATCGGTAATTGTCCTCAAATGAAATACCTTATCTAAAACACTCTGTACCTTTAAATCTTAACCTAAGGATCACTCAAAAATTTATTATTCTGAAAAGCTCGATATCTAACATGAATGCATATTATAACATATTATAATATATAATTTCTTTTCTTTATACAACATATATATAATATTATATAAATATAAATAATATAAGCTTAATCAACTACGCTTTTATAACACTCATAAATTATAAATAGTGTAATTTTTTGTAACGGTTGTGCAAAGAAAAATTCAACTCAAATAACTACCTGCCTAATAAATTCTACCGTGGAGCCTATAAATTATTATCTGAAAACTATCTAACATATAAACATAACATGTAATAATAACATATTATAGAAAAATTAGATTTCTTTGCTATTATAACATAAAACTCTATAAATGTTATAATAAACGGCTATAATATTCATACATATTATACGATATAAGAGCTTTACATTATAAACATAGTATTGTAAATATTTTTAAGGTTATGATTCCAAAGGAGATACTCAATAACATCACTGCCTAAAATTATAATATAGTAGAGTGCTCCTACAAATTATATTATTCTCATGAATCACTGATCTATACATATTAATGTAATACATATTATAAACAAATTTAGATTTCTTTGCCTATACCTAACATTAAAAAAAATATAATATAATAAAAAAAATCCATAAATTATTTTTTATAAATAAAATTAAAATAATAAAATAATAAGGGGGGGGCTTTTTAGGGGGGGACTACGCTGTTTATCTAATACTATCATAAACTGTAAATATTTATACGATTGTCAAATGAAAGAATTCTCTCAAAACAATCCTTGTCTAAGTATATAACCTATGTAAGCTCCAAATATATTTTATCTGAAACCGTACATTTCTAATATGATGAGCATATTATAATAAAATATTAATTATCTTTATATAATAATAATTACACATAAAACAATAATAAATAAGCTTGACTTACACTTTATTACTACATCAAAATTGAATAATATATTAAATTTACGGTTGTCCCAAAGGTAGATTACTCAATACATCTGTACCTAAATTACCTAGGAGCCTCAATAATTATCTGAAACCGATACCATAATTCTTAATCTATAATGAATAAATAATAACTACATATTTATAACATAATATACAAAAAGGTTAAATTCAGTATTCATATTTACAGCATATTATATTATAACAATATAAATAAGCTTGACTACACTTTATCACTACATAAATGTGTATTTACGGTTGTGCAAAGAATGAAATACCTCTTCATAAACTACCTGTAATCAACCATAAATTACTTATGAAGCCAAATATATATTATTCATGTAACTCCTGATTCCAACATAAAATACATATAACATACAAATATTTAGATATTCTCTTTGCAATAATACAATTAAAACAAAATTAATAAATATTAAGCTTGACTATTACAGCTATTATCTCTACATCTAATATTTGTAATATTTTTACGTTATATTTTTGCTAGTTCATCTCTACAAAACCTGTAATATAAGTAAATTAAACTAGGAACTTAAATTATTATCTGAATCCGATTTTTAAGTAATATATGTTATCACAATATGTGACTCCATAGCTAATCCAACTAAAACAATATTATAAATATTAAGCTTAGTTACTTTTATTATTACATTCATAATTTATAATATATTTTTACGAAGTTGCCAAAGAATAAATATTACCTCAAAATGTTTTTATTTTTTGCTAAGACTTCATAGTTCCAAAGATTTTAATTAATCTGAAATCCTGTATAATATAAGGAATGAACCTCTAAAGCCTAATGCCCCTAGTGACATTCTTATAAAATAGAAAGAGTATAAAGCGTTATCTTTGCTTAATTACAAATATAAACAAGTCT
>JABUQX010091549.1:40000-46833 GCA_015478945.1 Trachelipus rathkii | reverse complement strand
GAGAGAAAGGGAATAAAAGTCTCTCTTTCTCTCTCTCTCTCTCCTCTCTCCTTCTCTCTTCTCTCTCTTTTTTCTCTCTCTCTCTCTTCTCTCTTCTTCTCTCTCTCTCTCTCTCTCTCTCTCTCTCTCTCTCTCCCCTCTTTGATTTATAACAATCTCAGACATGTATACAATAAATGATCTTTCGTCTTTAATTTTGATTCTTTTATTCTTAATTGGATATCCACCATAAGTAAGCATAAGTGTGTAGGCTTCCTCTGGTGTTGATTCAAGTGATTGATATCGCACAGTCTCAACAGTGTTTTTGCAGGCTTATGCACAAATCGTTGACAGGAAAAATCGTTGGGCTCAATTTTTTAAAAGAAGTCGCTACTTTCCTCACCTCAATAGTTTCAATTATGTCGATAATTTGGACATTTGCGCAAAAACTTTGTCGACCATGTATTGTGTTTACGATTTGGACGGATACCTTAGCCTATAATATATATATATAATATATATATATATATATACCCTACTCTCACCTATAATATATAATATACTCTTATATATATATATATATATAAATATTATATATATATAATTATATATATATAGTATAATACTTTTATACTACTATATATATAATATATATACCTCACTCTTTCACTAATGTCGCGTGTTAAAAACATATTCTCCGGAAACTATGGTGTGTGCAGGACGTTCATTATTCAAGGTCTGATTACTGTGTGTGCAAATTTAAAGCTTTGTGGCCACCTCCATACCCCTCGCACACTATTCCCACTTTAAAAAAATTAAAAAATTAAATAACAATGTCTTTCTTTCTATAATTATATTATTGCAAAGGTTGATAATAAATAGGGGTAATAAAATAATATATTCTATAAGGTATAAGACATATTCTTACATACGCTCACATCAAAGCAATACCCACAAATACCCTTCACAAAACCATATCCCCTAAAGATGGTCAACAAAAATGCACACGGAAACGCTTCCACTCCCAGATCCTCTTCACTCTTCACTCTCTTATCCTCTCTTCACATATATATATATATATATATATATATATATATATTATTTTACTATTTAATATATATATATATATATATATTTAATTTTGATAATTCTCTTTTTATATATATATATAATATATATATATATCACTACTATATTATATTATATATTATATGGGTAGAGTGAATTATCTGTGGGTGAGTTTTATCCATATCAAATGCATGGATCCAAAAACATTTTTATTTGATAAAAGTCAAAATAAAAACTCAAATCAAGCTACCAAACTTAATTAAATATTATATGGAACGAAAGAGAGTTAGAGGATTTAAGCAGAATTAAAAAACGCAGTTTACCCTACTGAATAAGTACATTTAAATTATATATATACATTATATTAATGTATAATTTATTTTAAATCGTTTCAATAAACAACTATGTGCTAACGTTTTTTTATGAGAAAAAAAAATCAAACTTTTTCGCATGCTCGCTGTTGTACATTTGTCCCATTAAACGTAAATTTATGAAAAAAGTTATATAACATCACAAATTTCCAATATTAAAGGCGAAAAAACGAGCGAGCTTCTTAATATTTACATTTTTTAATAATCTAGATAGATGAAATATATAAAAATATTCTTCTATTTATTTATTATTATTACATATAAAATAAATAAATATTATAAATATAAAATTACTTTATTTATTCCAAAATATTCGATATATGCTATATCGACTGTCACTCATTCACTACAACATCTCATCCTCACACTACTCTTTTGTCCCCCGCCGCTCATTCTTTCATTATTGTTTTAAGAACTTTGTAAATGGCAAGCAAGGGTCAGCAAAGCATTATTTCTTATGAATATTTTATAAATTAAATTTTTGAAATTAAAACTACTACAAAGTAATTTTAGTTTGCAACATTAAAAATTACGTTGACAAGAAATTAACGCCAAATTGAACAATTTACTAAATTTTTTGAAATTTAAGGAGCTCTGTGCAACTGTGATTTCAATCAATATATGTAAAAAATTTCCACCTTAATAATAATATATATATATATATTATATATATATATATATATTATATATATATAATATTATATATATATATATATATAATATATATATATATATATATATACTACGTACTACTTTCCATATAATAAATAATAAATAATAAATCACATCAACATCCCATCACACTAACCTTACGTCGATCGTCTCTTTACACCAACACTCTCTCTTCCACCTCCTCCTGTAGGTCAAATATAAAAAAGATTCCTAACGATGACAGATTGGAACATTTCCTGGAAGGTCTAGCAAGGAATTATCCATACGGCCGTGAGTTTGATTATTTATTAAACTTAAAAATTATTAATTTCCCTCCTCACTCTACCAAGCACGCACGAACTTACGCGCTAGTCCTACGCGTTTTACGCGACACTCGAAACTCATCTACGGTAGCGTTAGGTTCTCCGGCACAGCGACACTCATCCTAGGTTACGTCTAGGTTTTGGCAACGACCGATCCGTCTATGATAGGTCGTACTGTACAAGCTTTTTCACGTCTTAGGTTACGCGCACTCACACACGCTCCATTGCTTAGTAGACAGATTTAATATATATATTATATATATATATATATACTACTTATATATATAATATATATAATATCATATCAATATATATAATATTTATATATATATATATATATATTATATATACTCATATCCATAATATTATATTATCATATATATATATATATAATATATATATATATATATATTATATATCATACATACTATTCTCATATATACTAAAGCCTGATACGATTTTTTTTACCAATTCTTCAGAGACCAGATCTATTTCAGGAATGTAATAATATTGAAGATTCATTTCGCATATTAAAACACATGTTCTTTCAGCGTATATGATTGCTTATTGAGTCTTAATATAAAATTTATAGCATTTTAGCAGACACCTAAAACACTTGCAAAAATCAACCTTATAAATTATATTTTAGGGTAAAACTGAACCTTTCGTCTGACTTTTGATATTCGAAATATCGATATTGATATGTATCTCTTATCGACATATATATATATAATATAATATATATATATATATATATATATATAATATATATATATATAGATATAATATATCTATATATATCTTATATATTAGAGAGGAGAGAGAGGAGGGGGCGGGGGAGGGAGGCGGGGGGGGGGGGGGGGGGGGGGGGGGGGGGGGGGGGTGAGAGGATACATATCGATATCGATATATCGAATATCAAAGGTCAGACGAAAGGTTCAGTTTTACCTAAAATATAATTTATAAGGTTGATTTTTGCAAGTGTTTTAGGTGTCTGCTAGGTAAAATGCTATAAATTTTATATTAAGACTCAATAAGCAATCATATACGCTCAAAGAACACCTGTTTTTTTTTTTTTTAAAATTATCTTTCATATTATTACTTTTATATTAAGATTATGGTCTGCTCCACTCTTGTAAAAAACAAATCATATTCAGGTTCACGTATTACAAGGTTTCTTCCACAGGTAGCTGACGAAATTAGTTCCGAACAGTTTTCTTTCAAATATTTTAATTCATTGGAATCCTGTTTGCAACCATGATGCAAAAATCTATTGTGTTGCCATGACAATAAAGAATAAAGCTTACCTAGCAACTCACGTTGTGAATGCAAAACTATAGTTTGCATTATAGTTGCAACCATAATTTCCTATGATCAAAATATTTGAAAAGGAAACTGTTCAAAAACTAATTTCTCCAGCTGAACATTGCAATATCATTTAACTCTTAGAAACATGAGTTTTTAAATATTAACTTTCATTTTCACCATTAATTTTCTAATATTTATTCCAAGCTAATTTACCTAAGTTATTGGGGTATGTTCTCAGTAGAATTTCAGATATATTTCACTCAGGCTTAATTTTAAAGTGTAGACTTCCATGGATATAAATGAGTATCAGTTACCACAATAAACATATAGTTTTAAAGTTCAACTTTTATTTTTACCACTTTAATGTCCTAATTTTTATAACAATATAATTTTCTGAAGTGATTAAGATATCTTCTCAATCTTCTCAGTAGCATTATAAACATTTTACATTCTGGTTTAATATTAAAGTGTTGGCTTCAGAAGATTAACCATGATGTCAATTACAATTAAGGAACGTATATTTTTTTAAAATAAATCTACACATTTTACCAATGATATTTTGAAGTTTCGCATCCAAAGGTGATTATAGCAAATGGTTGTGGTATCTCCTAAGTAAATTTATAAAAACTTTACATTGAGGCTAAATATTTTAGCGTACCAACGCATCCGAAGGTACATAGGGATATCAACTTACAATAAAAAAAATTGTTTTTTAAAAATTAGCTTTCATGTTTATCACTTAAGTGTCCAAGTGTTCAATCCAGACTATATTTTCCAAGTGCATGAGGTATGTTCTTAAAAAAGAATATTAAAAATACATTCAGGCTTAATATTAAAGGATTGATTTCTGAAGGTACCTTTGGTTATCAGTTAACACTAAGAAACATTTTTATTATTCATTTTAATATTTATTTTCCTAATTTATAATTCAAACTAATTTTTCACGGGTTTGTTGTATCTTCTAAGTGGAATTCTAAAAATTTTACATTCAGGCTTACTATTAATCGTGAGGTCAACTAATACTATGAAACCTCTAATTGTAAAAACTATATTTTAAATTTACCACTATAATATAGAAATATATATTGCAAATTATGTTCCCAAGTGTTCGAGATATGTTTTTAGTAACATTCTAAAATTTTATATTCAAGCTTAATATTAAAGAGTAGACTTCAATATTATATTACATATTATATTTTATTATATTGATATATCACAAACACTAAAAAATATATATAATCTTCAAATTTAACTCATTTTTATCATTTTTTTAAATTAATTTACAATGTAAACTAATTTTAGGAAATGTTTGAAGTTTCTTCTCAAGAAAATCTAAAAGTTTTACTTTCAGTTTTAATATTATAACGTAAACTTTCGAAATTGCAACAGTATGTGCCATACAATAAATTAATAATAAAATAAATTAACGAAGAAAAAATTGACCAACTCACGTTTTTGAGAAAAAGCACCCAAATATATATATATACTATATAATATTATATATATATATATATATATATAATATATATATATAATATAATATATATTATATATATATATATAACTCATACCTACCTACCTCATCTCTCATACTATATCACCTCACCAATATAAATATATGTCTGTTTTTAATCATATTCTGCATTAATATTCGTAGGGTTGAATTGCTTTGCTAAATCTCAGCAGACCTGCTACGTTTTTGCATAAATAAGAAAAAAAAATAAAAAATTAATTGAAAATTCATCATACTGAGAGAAAAAAATATGGTTTTTAAAAAAAAACAAACAAAAAAAAACTTACAATCTATATTGTGAGAATTGAAAATGGTTTTGAGGAAATAAAACTCACCATTTTCAATTCAATAAAGAAACAAAACTGTACTAGTCTTGACATCATCCACACCTCCAGAGATAGAAGTAAACCCAGCTGAGGCAAAAACTATATTACAAAGCACTAATTTACTATAATATATATATATATATATATAAGATATATATATAGCCCCTATATATATATATATATATTATATATATATTTATATATATATATATATATATATATATATACTATCATATAACTATTTATATATTATATATTATTAGCCCCCTATATATATATATATATATTATATTTTATAATATATTATATATAATATATATACTATATATTATTATATATATATATATATATATATATATATATAATATATATTATAATATATATCCTCCAATATCCCTCACTTTCTGTTGAGAAACGACAAGAGACCCACATAATACCCACGAGGGTTCTGTAAAGCAAATTCACTCCTAAATATGCGGCATTGGAAATTATATAATTCATGAGTAGTTGGAAAAAAGATAATGAAGAACATTAAAATATTGGCGAGTAGATATGAAAGAAAAACTATAACCGTTAAGTCGGACATTAGCGTTAGACAGAGAAGGGACGAGCCGGAGTTGGAAGATGAGTCACACGTGCTAACGTCAAAAGAAGATTTAAACTACTTGAGGACTTTGAAGAGTGGTGTCCATTGTAAAAAATAAAAGAGATAATATTAAAGGGAGGGATCCAACAGTTCTAAGACCAAAAAAAATTTGTATAGAATCAATGAGAGTATTGTTAGATATGATGAAACGAAAAGTCAAAAACTCTATTCTTTCAAGATTATATTTTTGCTACTTTCTTTCACATATTCCCAAAATTCTTCTTTCTTAATTATCGTTACATTTCCTCAAGCTCTGACTCTCTCACTCACCCCTGAGACTAGTCGAATGTAGCTTCCAAACCATTCCTTTCTTTTACCTTTTCAGCTTACTGTTCGATCTTATCAATTATTATTATTGGTTTATTACAATAAAATTAAATATTTAAATTTTAAATCTGAAAAATATTTTGCAAGGAGTCGGGAGTCCAGAAAAACAATTGACTCTCGAAGTTTAGATCCACGTGTCCGAATTCCCATCCCTGATTATATCTACGTTGCAGATTTCCGTTTTATGTTTATTTACTAAGAAAATGAGATGATTTACTGATGTTAAAATGTTCCATAAAATTGCAGCATCTTCCCCGTCAATAACATGAATAAAATATAAATAGTTAACAAATTGCTTTAGATATTCTCAATTTAAATTTA
>JABUQX010091549.1:15000-35000 GCA_015478945.1 Trachelipus rathkii | reverse complement strand
CACTTACTATTTATTTCCTTTACATTATTATTTGTATACAAAATTTTCAATTATTTTATGTTAAAAACTCGGGAAAAACTTATAATTTGGCGTCATTTTATTTGAACACTTAGTAAATTAACAAACCAACCACCACCTTGCCTACTCATTCTACGTATGTTCTATATTTTGACTTTCATCCACAACAGGAGTATGGAATTAAAATATATTTTTTTATTTGTGTTTTGATTTCGACCCCTCTTATAACAGTCTTTTCTCAAGTGGGCGAGGGAAAACGCCCCCTTGTGCGGCCTGGAGCCTAGAGGGGGGGTAACGCGGGGGTAGAACAAAAATGGGGGTGTTAAGTGGTTTAGGGGGCGATGGGTGTGATTTGTAATTTTTTAAATTCACTGAAAATTAACAACCTTATCTACACAACATCGATTATTTAGTCATTTTAGTTCATATTTCTGCCCTGTTTGATCGTTTAAATTTTAGTTTTTATTACTATATTTATACTATATTTGTCGTGAAGCGTTTGGATTAGTGCGCTGTGGCAACGCTGTCACTCACACACAGCCACGACACCCGTCTTGCATGTTACCCGAACCGCGGCGACTTGCGGCTGTGTTTTTGAGTACCAATTCGAATTCTGATAAACAAACTTGTTACAAAATCATCAGATTTCATCCTTCACATTAGATTTAGTTTTTAAAATTAAAATTGATTATGTTTCTTTTAATTAAAATTGGATACTCCTCTCTCGCTTTCCTAACTTTGAATACAAGATATTCTTAATATTATAAAGTGGTGTTAATTGCTCTCACTGGTAAAAAAAAAGTCTCGTTTAGAATGTAAAGTTTAAACTCCAGACCAGACTAATATAGCACACACTAACACTTACAACTCTCACCTCCTAACGCTCAAACCTGCACACTACCTCTCTCGCTCGCGCTCTCCTACCACGTTCTCCGCTCACACATCAAAAAAAGAATTTCGGGGGGCGCTGCAAACAGCATATTGATTTCCAAAGTGGGCGGTAGACGAAATAGGTTTGAGAATCTTCGGCTTCTATAATTTAGTTGTAAATTACAGTTAACCCCGGCAGAAAACCCCGGTTTTGTCTGATTTTCCGGGGCCGGGGCCGGGGTTGCGAAGGCTGGCCGCGGGTGGCGGCGCGCGCGCGGCGGCGCGCCGCGGCCGCGCGCTGCGCGGTGCTGGTGGCTAACAGGGACATGCTTCCAAAAGTTCGAAATATTTTAAATAAATTTTAAACAGTTTCTTCTTCCTACGTAACCCTACTTTCTGCTCTTTATTTTTTTGCGTGGTTGAATTTTTCAAACTAAAGGAATACACGCGGTAGAAGACTGCTGAGTCTGCCGCGCCTTCGCTCTGCGCGGAAGAGGGTACGGGACTATCTCTTCTGGAGGGTTGTAACCGGCTCTTTGGTATTTTGGGTGTCGCGGGGGTTCCTCCGCCCCTCCCCTACGGCGGTATAGGGTACAAAACGTCCCCCCCCTCTGTCCCCCATCGGCTCGAGCCCCCTGATATATATAAACGTTTTTTTTTACATTTTTGTAATAAGCTTTATACGCTGATTCCAAATATTGTAATTGTTTTTTCTGTTAAGTGTCGTACTTTTCGAGATCTTTCAATTTTGAAAAAAATATTTAACATCAAATGTGATTTTTAAAAAATTATTTTAAAATATCGCAAATTTGAACATGTCCGTTACCACTGAAATTCATTGTCTGCTACTTATAGTAGCAATATATTAAAAAAAAAAAAAAAAATCAACAACCTGAAGGAGTTTCTCACAAATAAACCCATTCACACACAACCACATCTCTACCATCCATCCATATAATTATACATTTGTTCAAAAATCATTGATAATGTTCGGAAAAGCAAATACACTGGTTATTATTTTAAATTCTTAATACTTACTACATTAAACTATATTTTAAATCATTCAGTAGCACTTCCTAACCTCTATCCCTTTCAAAACATTACTGAAACCAAGATGTCTGCCATATATCTGTGTAGGTGTTTGGGTATTTCAAATAAGTACGTATCGATACAGAAATATCTCGAATATCCGTTTTTAAAAAGATAAAAAAATATTCTTCGCGCTCAGCACGCACTTTCACTTTCACGCCTATTATATATACTATTTCACTTTCACCTACTATAATATATAATATATAATATATATATATTATATATACTATATACCTCACCTCACCTCCTCTCTCACCTACCTCACTACTCACCTTACTCATACTCCTCACCCTACTATACTACCCGAATACGAAAAGAGGGCGATACAGTCGCTATCGTGTGTCACATGTAATAGATAACTTATAACGTCGGTATAAAGCGAAAAGGTTTGTAGTCTCCAATCCTTTGTAAGCACAAGTGAGGTAATGTCCAAAGCTTACAGATTTAAAAGAAGGCACTATTTGAATGCCCGCCTAGCAGTCGTACACCTCCGCACCCGACAGCGCGGTACACTCCGCCTACTTTGGTGTATCACGAGAGGTACCGTTTCGAAGGTCATGGTTTCATATTGTGCTTCCCGAAAAACATCATCCGATAAACACCAGCGTGGACGGAAGTCGAGAAGAGAGAGAGAGAGAGAGGAGAGAGAGAAGAGAGAGATGAGAGAGAGAAGAGCGGACCGCACCGCACCGACCGACGCACGAAGAGAGAGATGATCCCACCGAGGAGAAGGATGAAGAGAGAGGAGAGAGTATAAATTATATATATATATCCCTCACACTCTCCATATATATATAATATATACGCCAAACTTATATATTTGGAATCATTATATATAGTATATGATAACATACAAATACAATCCTTAAACATACCGATTTTTTA
This sequence comes from Trachelipus rathkii, assembly GCA_015478945.1. Taxonomy (NCBI): domain Eukaryota; kingdom Metazoa; phylum Arthropoda; class Malacostraca; order Isopoda; family Trachelipodidae; genus Trachelipus; species Trachelipus rathkii. The sequence continues at coordinate 32,135 of JABUQX010091549.1, read as the reverse complement.
CAAAGGTGAGATGGAAAGTGGTATGAATTAGTTTACTCTATAATTATACTTGGTGTATATTACTTATATTAACAGAGGGTAGAGTTAGCAATTAATTTCATACTCATTAATTATACCGGTAAATATAACCCATACTACTCATAATAATCGTATTTAGTAGGAATTATGATTAATTTATTCTGCTTTATATCCTCATTTATATTGAGTGATATTATAAACGGGCAGGGATTACTGTAGAAAGATAGAGCATTAATACATAAAATTTGTTACTCCAATTGGGCTATCTATTATATTATACATTTCGAAAAGAGATTATGTATTACATCAGCTTCCCTTTTTCTCATTTTAAGAAACTTTTCTTTACAATATAAATCTGTTTCCCTTTCATACTTATTTTCGGAATATAAGTGTAAATTATTGGTCTTCATTACATTTGATACTAATTTATCTCACACGATATAGCTCCTCATATAGCAAGTCTCCTCTTAACAATCAGTTTACACGAATTAGAATATAAAAATAAAAATGTTTAAAAAAGCAACAAATTATTTTTTTAATTGTTATTTTAATAATGATAATGAGAAATATACAAAGAGATTGCGTGTTAATAAGCTGTATCGAGGTCTCTCGCGCAGTTGCACGACTATCTACAGAGGCCTCGGCCACGTCGCTACATAAATCTACGGAGAAGCTCTCTCGTTTCCTCACTTCTCCATCAGTGTCTCGCGCGCTAACTGAGCATGAATCCTCGCACGCAATCTCGTTCTTTGTTCAGTTCAGTCCCGAATGTGTCAGATTATGAAAGATTTCACGGCGAAAATCTTATATTCTTGCTCCAAGGAGATTTATGAACTCCCTGGGCCTTGCTTAAAATCCTGTTTGTTGTGAGTATTTATAATATATTTAGTGTTGAGGACTCAATTGTCTTAGCTAACGTAGGTGAAACATTTACTCACATATTAATTGATTGGATATATACTAAGCACAGAGGTTTCTCTTTTATCACCACTAAGGTCTACACTCACTATATATAATTTCTACTCAATATTCTATAGGCAATAGAGAGTCAATTCTACTATGTCACCAGTGACCTAACCCAGTGATACATACTATTCATATATAATTAACTTTTACTACGCGATTATCATAAAATCATTTTCGATTACTAAGAAAACGTACGTATATATATATAGGGTATACTTGGATATGTCTATATATATATATTTTATATTTCATTTCATTTTCATCATAATGTGTACTATCATAAGCTAGTCTGTTTACTTAACAATATAATAATATAGTTCTAATATAAGTCTTTTATATTTTAATCATATGTATATGGTGCAGCTTCAAAAACCGTATTTGTTAATATCAGTATTTGTTATTATATAATAGAGTCGCAATTCCCAATTTATTATTACTGGTCATTTATTATATTTATTTAATATATTTTAATTTATTAATTACATTTATTTAATTTATATTATTAATATTATTATTATTAGTATTAATATTATTATTTAATATTATCTTTTTGGTACTACTGTTTAAGTGTTTATATTATTAATATAATTTAATTTTACATTCATTATTATTTTTATATTATATTATTTATTTAATATTTATTATTATTATATATTATATTTATTGATTTAATTTAATTATTATAATTCATTATAATGTATATTATTATAATAATTACGATTATTATTTAATTAAATTTTATATAATTATTATTATAATTATAATATATTATTATTATATTATTATTTATATTATATAATTAATATATATTATTTAATTATTATTAAGTAATAATTATATTTGTTAATAGTAATTTCAGTTTATGTTAATATTTATAAATTGTTTCCCTTATAATATAGTCCTGTTATTTTACATTATGGATGTGAGTTAAATATAAATTAAGATAGATACAGTTTTATCACGTTCAAATACAGAACACCCGCTTATATGTTTATTTATATATAGTTTAGCATAAATTTATTCGATATTGGAGGGCTCACTCAATTAACTTTTAGTTAATATATTTAATCATGAATAATTGATATTTATAGTATTTTTTATATATTGATAATGTGTATATTGTTTTTAATAAGGGTGTAGATGGTGATGATATAGTATCTCATTTATGCAGTAGACTAGTTATACTGATAAGATATATTAAATAAATAAAATATAAATGTGTCATTTGAATTGTTAAATCTGTATTACCGCTTTTATCCTATTATATATCTTAATATAATAATTAATAGATTTATATAATTAATATATATTATTTATATATATAATAAATAAATATATATATATTATATCCTTAATAATATTTATAGTATTATATATATATCTCTATATATATAATATAATATATATATTATATAGTACCTATATTATAAATATATAATATTATATATATATATACTATTATCACAGTGTACGGTACTTCCTGCCTTTCGTTGCATGTTGTTGCAACTCACGACCACTTTATTTGAACTATAACGATACCTACGTAACCTCAACTACCTTGTTATTATATCCTATTTCGTTACGAATAACTTGTTTTAGTGATTTTTTTAAATTAAATTTATTAAAAAAGTTATTATAAAGTTTGCAGGAGTTCTTATTTATATATATATATATATTGAATTACACAATATATATTTAATTATATAATATGATTATTAAATATTATATATAAATTATAATTAGTTATATATTATATTTAATATATTAATATATATGATATATATAGTAATATATATTAATATATATATAGTATATATATATATAATATATATTTATTATATTAATTATATATAATATATATATATATTATATATATATATTATACTCATATATAATATTAATATTAAAAACGCGTATATACTACTATAAGTAGCTTGTAATACAATTCTAACCTCCAAAACTCTTTTTTGTAAATCTATTTAATAATAATAATCTATTATATTGTCTTCCAGTCTATGTACTCTCACTGATATTTATATATTTTGATAAAACGAAGAAATTGAGTATTATTACCTAACTAAGCCAAATATCTAAAACGTTCGTATTGCAAGGTTAATTTTGCTATCTAACTCTAACGTTTTGTAAATATATTATGATATAACGATATACATAGGTGAATTTCGCTTCATATACATAAAATTTTATATATATTTTTTTATTATTTGCTTAGTCTCGTCTATACGCGCACGGTACTGACATGAGTGATGGTCTGTTAGTTTTAGCTCTATATTTTTTAATCTTTATTATAATATTATTAAATAATTATAATAAGTGTAACTGAATTTTTATTAATTGTAAAATATAAATAATTTAGTTGGTTTATAAAAATATTTAGAATATATATATACTATATATTTACATAAACAAATTATATATTTGTATACACGTATATTTAAGTATCCATATATTATATACATACTATATTTAATAATTTAAACACAATGACAATAATTAACATAATTAAATAATTAAATAATATATTAAATAAAATAATATATATATAATAATTAATATATATAATTAAATTATTAAATATATAATAATATAATAATAATAATATAATAATTAATAATTAAAATACTAAGCCTTAATAATAATTATTACTATGAATTTTTATATTATAATATAATTGTGATTTATTTTTTCCAAATTTAATTTTATACTTTCTTCTTTTTACGACTCAACAACGCGGCGATATTGATGGATGTTATATATTATATATTTATATATATATTATATATATATATATATTAATGTTAAAGTGATCGATATATAAATAAATTATATTTTCTCAGAAACACAATATTGCATATATTTATATATATATAGTATTAAAGATAGTAGGGCATTGGCGACAATATTTACCTCATTTTATAACTCTCTAAAATATAATTCTATATATTTTCACCTAATCTGCACCTTCACACAATTTCAGGTCATACCCCTACATAAACCCTCTTATATCAACTAGAAATTTTTTAACTTTTTAGCTTTTCTCATATAAATATTAGATATGTGTCATTAATTAATAATTTTGTTATAATAATAATAGCAAATTTGCTATAATAATAATAATAATATAATATAAATATAATTAATTAATAATAATATAATTATTAATAATAATAATATATAAATTTAAATAAAATATAATTATAATATATAATATATAAATATAAATAATAAATAATATAATTTAGCGATAGCTTATTCAAGGCCATCGGCAAGAAGCCTTCCATCGAATTTATTGACACGCCCGAAGATATTCGAAGCTCTTACCAATATTTTACGGAAGCTGAATATATAATTCTTCACACAAAATAAAAAGTATTATAATTTATATATAAATATATATATATCAGTGTATGGGTACTAGTCAGTGAAATTACCGGGAGCATGGCCGGGTGTGAGGGGGTATGGGGTAGGGGGTTCTAGATATCCGAATCCTAGAATCCGTAGGTATAGTTTATTTGGAAATGTTCGAACCGAATATGCCGTAAATACCGTAATCACTCATATATAGCACTCACTTTTGGATTCTGATATACACAGCTGGTATTCCTGACAACTCTCTGTGCTCGGGCATAGTCGCTCCATATCACAGTGATGGGGAACTTTTCTAGTGGAATTTCGTAATATTCCTCACGGATCCGAAACTAGTGCATTCGTAACACCAGATCGCTCTGTAGACTCCGCATACACGCAAATACCGTGCATATCGCTGGATTTATACGCGAATTGCCAGCAATCCGGGGTAATTCTCAGGAATCCTTCCAAAGTTTTTTTACTTCAATATAAATACAGACTGATTCTTCGTCATGATTTTCTAAGTATATTTTTTTCAAATTGATCATATTATAGAGTGTGAGGTGACGGATAAAATATTTTTTTTCACTTATTCATTTTTTTTATGTGATAGATAGATATATTAATACATATTATTTTAGCCAAGTGTTTCAATATTTAAATTTATTTATTTACTATTAGTTATATATATTTATTATATAATATTATAGTATTAATATTATTACTATACTAACAAATCTCGAAACCTAACAAAATTTTAACCGTTCTTCACAATTTTTTTAACGTTTTGTTAAAGTCTATTTTGTTCATTCTTTACACCTTCAGTCACTTTATTTATTTTCATTTTATTTTTTTTTACGGCTTAAATTCTACGGCTCAAGAAATTTCAAGACCTCTACACCACCATTTCTCGATCGGTCTATTATGGGATTAAGGGACTGACAATTGCAGCTTGCCAATGGATCATAGCTTTGTGAAATTTTCTGATGACAGTTTTTTTAAAGCAGGATATTCACGATGGATATTGAGATTATCCAGTCATTTTTGCTGCACTATTTCTATCCTATTTGGAAACTATCTTTATTAGAATTTGACTATCACTGTCATTAATATCTCTTTTCGGTTACTATACTGTTTCAGTGAAGTGTGGCCATCCTTTGTATATGCAGCAATTACAACTGTTAAAACTGTTGGCCTTGAAACTCCAAATAATTTGGGTATTATGATTTCTAAACGGACGTTATCACCTTTTGAAAGAGGGCAAATAGTTAAGTCACCCTTTTTAAAAACTAATCAACTTAAACAGTCTGGAATAAAGAGGTAAGGGAAATGTTTACAAAATAATAATAAAACTTGTGTGTCAACTTTGCAAACTCAAATAAAATGAATATCATTAATAATGCACGCTTTAAATTGTGGTTCAATTAGAACTTAAACTAAAAAAAGGTGCGTGCTTCTGTATTTTTAATTTGGTTCTTTTTATTGTGTAGCGCTCAAACTGAACTGCAGATCCTACATTTCTGAATATATTTCACTACATTCACACCAATTGGTCTATTTTAAAATCCGAAAGCAAAGCTATTACTTCAACCAAACCCTAGTAAGTCATTTTTTTCAAACGTTCCCTGATAAGATTTTTTCAGACATTCTCTGGTAAGATTTAGATTATTAGCTTTAATAGGTGTTTTGCTATTCTTTCAAATTTAGTCTTTTCTTGAATGTTATTCGACCAGTGAATGATGGAGTTGTTGAATAAAAAAATATTTCCCTTTTTTTGTAGGAAATTTTAATTTCTAAAAAAATGATTATTTCTTTTTTTTTATCCAGAGTTTAAAATTATTTTATTAAACTAAGTTTAAGAGAAACCCAGCAAAATGCAAGAATGCAAAATCAGCTTTTGTAAATGTTTTAGAAAAAAATATATAGGTCGATTTATTTTTATATATCATGGGTCGAATGTGAAACTCATGAATGAGAAAAAATACAAATGTGTACCCTTCCCCCCCAACCGGTTCGTTGTCAGATTCGCATTTTGTTCCACTTCTTAACGCGAATATTTAAACCTTTTTCTCAAAACTTTAAATTTGCACATTTGTGGCTTTGGCGTTGGATTGGCGATATTTATATTCCATATTAAGTTGTAGAATGAATTTGGGAGGATTTCAAACTTTGCGGAATTATTTGAATTTAAATTTCAGACTGTATTAATATAATTTTGTCAAAACAATACATTTTCAACATTTAACATTTCCAAGGAAATTTGTAACAACTGCTTTAAAAAATTTTCCGTTATTTCTAAAAACAAATATTTTTAAGTAAATTTTTAAGCTTTTATCATATTATAATATTTTTTATTCCGAGATTAAATCAGCAAGTGTATGAGAATATTAAATATTTTACATTCATATTTAATAATAAAGCGTACAACGAAGTAAGCTTATCGGAATAGAATCATAATATAAAAACATATTTTTTAAAGAGTATTATAATTTTTAACCACCTAAACCTATTTCCTACTCTTAAATTAAATCAGCAAGTATTTGGGATAGCTCCTTACTAGAATTCTAAATATTTTTCATTCAAGTTTAATAACTTATTTTTATAAAGAAATCAATATATTTTTACCTTTTTATAAAATAATTTACTATCCTAGAATAAAAATGATTTCTTTATCACCTTAGTAGAATTCAATAAATTTTACATTTCTGACTTATTTTTAAGCGTAGAACATTGTAACTTCCTCGGGATAAAAAAAAAAAAAAAACCTAAAAACTTCAGTAAGGCGAACATAAAGACTGACATATATTGTATCTAGTTCATGTATTAAAAGTAATATAAATAAAAATACGTTATATTTAATTAATTAAACGAAAGGTTTGTAGATTTTTGTTTCTCAAAGCGAGGAATATTATTTCAAAGCCAAATAGAAATTTCGCATTTATATATTTTTTTTTCATTTTTAAAAAAATCACTTTTTTTCCCCATGTTCTATTAAGTTTGCATGTGCATATGTTACCTGTGTGTCTGGGAACACGGATTCTTGTTTATGTGTAAGAATGTTTGCGCGTGTGTGTGCGTGTTTGGTTATGTTGTTCCGATCGTCGTCATCATCATTCTTCTTTTTGGAATGATTTGAATTCATTGTTGAAATCGAGGCTAAAAATGTTTCGTATTCCTTTCTCATAAAACTAAATGAATTTTAAAGATGAATTTCTTCTTCTCATCTTATTGTTTGTCGCGAATACATCTTTCCATATCATATATAAACTTATTTTTTAAAATTCTCAGACATTTACACAATAAATAATCTCTTCTTTAATTTTGTGATTTGATTATTGGTGTTTATATCCACATGAGTGTGCATATGTGAGAGTGGGTGTATTAATGTGGAGGAATTAGCTGTTTGTGATTCAAGTTGCGACATTGTATAGTTTAACAGAGCATACAAATAGCTATGTTTACGTACGAGGTAAATACGCTAAATAACCTGGAGATTATCAATGTGGAGGACACATGTAAAGAGATTTATTTGACTTTAACTTTTGTACGAGGCAAAGTAAATTGGTGACTGGAAAATCTGTTTGTCGTAAGGATATAAAGACTGTGTTGGGGACTTGAAATAGTTGAGAAATGACAAGAAAAGGTAAGTTTACAAAGTGATAAATAATAATTGACTCAAAAAAGGAATTTATATTAAAAAAATGGTTATAATAAACCAAAAGTTGTTTTTAGACAAAATGAAGTATATTGAATGCCGGAGAAACGGAAATAGAGAAGCAGATAATCCGAAAGAGTTTATAAGGGGCTAAAGTAAAGGAAAGGGAATATTATATATATATATATATATATATATATATATATATATATATATATATATATATATATAAAATACTATATTTTTTGATAATGGATTAAATAAAATATATATATATATATATATATATATATATATATATATATATTAAATTAAAGTTCCTTCAAAGAACCCTGAAAAATGATATTAATAGGAATGGATTCTAACAAAGAAAGATGAGGTCATGATAGTCGTCCTCTCTGAGGGAGGAAACAGAGAAGAGAAAGAGATCAGAAATAAACCCGAAGAGAGGATTCAGAATGAGGGAGGAAGCATAGAAGAGAGAGAGAGAGAGAGAGAGAGAGAGAGAGAGAGAGAGAGAGGTCAGAAATAAACCCGAAGAAAGGATTCAGAATAAAAAGAGATAAATCAAAAGAAATTTAAAACAAAAGAAACTACTAAGAAAGATCTTGAAAATAATTAATGTAAAAAACTCGAGGGGGGGAAAAGTAAGAAAGCGAGGGATGACAGAAACATATTGTAAACCTTGCGAACTATATATATATATATATATATATATATATATATATATATATATATATATATATATATATATATATATATATATATATATATATATATATATATATATATATAACAACATAAACATTCTAGGACTAAACATAAATACTATACTGCTAGCACCCTTGCTGCTAACTTATATATACTATGTAAACCTTGATATATATATATATATATATAGTGTCCTAGAATGTAACGACGCCACTTCATATTCGGGTACATTGATGGAAAATAGGAGCATAATACTCAATACATGTAAGCGCGGTAACGCTTCGTTACGGAGTTATTAGCAATGGAACCAACCTAAGAGGGTGGGAATACGGTATGCGTCACAGGATTCCCCATAAACAACACGATTGCATATCTTTATTCAGGACATTATAATACAACAGATACAGGTTGAAATAGGTATTCAAATTGCGCCCCCCCAGCCCTGTTGCATGCACGGCCCCTCCGTAAAATGCAGGGCTTCGGAGTCGTGGAGTCGTGCAATTTTCCCAGAGTCGGAGTCGAAAACTCTGTGCAAGTGGAGTCGGAGTCGAAGATACCTGTGTAAATTGAGTCGGAGTCGAAGATACCTGTGTAAATTGAGTCGGAGTCGAAAATTTAGAGAACTATTATTTATTATTATTATTATTATTATTATTATTATTATTATTATTATTATTATTATTATTATTATTATTATTATTATTATTATTATTATTATTATTATTATTATTATTATTATTATTATTATTATTATTATTATTATTATTATTATTATTATTATTATTATTATTATAATAAAAAAAGTTTTTGATTTTATTTCCAATGTTCTAAATATTTATTTTTGTACATAATTTAATTTCTTTAAAATAATCTTTGAAAATAATATACAGGAGAAAAAGAAGATATATTTACATAGATTTCCCGACGCGTTTCGTCTCTATACTTGAGACATCTTCAGAGGATTATTTCTTGTAAGCGAATGAGTCTTTAAATTGATATATAATAAGTAAATCAAATGATATTGCTGACTGATAAATACATAAAATTTTATGTTGTTAATGTCTGGTTGCACGTGTTTTGATGTACAGAAGGCCTCCATGATTACTTAAGTTTCTGGACTACGATCCGAATAATATTCATGAAGTGTTTAGAAATATTACTAATAGTTGACTGACCATGTGCCGTATTGAATGTTCAAAGATTTTGCTGGGACTGTAGAGATGTTGATATGCCCTATCAGGCAATCTTTTCTTCCTGTAACCAATATGTCGACATTACAGTCTAACAGAACGTGATTAAATTGGTACACAACTTGTGTGATGGATTTGTCAGACACAATCAAATCTTTTGCTAAAGAAGGAAGATGACAGGTTTTGGACCTGGGTATGGTCTGACTTTTAATTTTAAGAGGTGGCGTCTTTAGTTTTAGAGGTGAGAATTCAAGTATTACGAAGGCACTATAGCTATACTATTGATGACAAATAATAGCACATTGGAAGTTTTGAAGAAAAAATTTATCGGAATTTTACTGATTATTTTTACTTTCTTTATTATATAATTTTGTAGGTTTTATTAATTAAATTTTCAACTGAATATTGTGGATGATCACAGATAATTAAATTTTAATGAGGCTAATTTCTTCATCAAAAGTTTTCCAAAGTTCAACATAGGTTGTATGCTCTGTAAACTAAAATTTTTACGATGGATTCTTTGTAAATAGTATAGTCGTTGAATAGGATCCATAGTTCACATGGGAAGTATGGGATATAAGTGGGTTTAGGTATATGCCTGTAGATAATGACGTCAGAGTAACTTTGATTTTGATGTCAGAAAAACCGGTAGCATTATTAACCTAAGTTTCGTATGTGAATTTTAAGCATGACAACTCTTGAATTCTACTGATGAACTGATGTATATGATCTATGTTCTTATCTATGTTCCTAAAAATAGTGAAGGTGTCGTCGACATACCTTATGTGAAATACGGGGTTAAAGTTTTGTTTCACGAAGGATTTTGTTTTTCAGATTGGACATATATAAGTCAGAAAATGTAGGTCCAAGTGGTGAGCCATCGGCATTCCATCAGTTTGTAGATATATGTTTTCTTTAATTTTAAATTTTTTAAAAATTTTAATAAAATTAATAAAAAATTCCTCATATGCTGTTCTGATATTATATCTGGTGGGGGGTAGGTTATTTGAGTGATACACTTCGTTAATTATTGTCAATCGTATCAAGAACCGGTACATTTATGAACAAAGATTCTATATCAAAGTGAGGCGAATATATTAGTGACTTTAAGTTTTAAGTTTGATAATTTACATAATGTTTCATTATTTGATTTAACTATGAGAAGGTTACTAAGATATGGTCGGATAATGCTGTTCAGATATTGGGCAATTTCATGTGTAACCGTTCCGCACATATAAATTACAGGTCTCAAAGGTGAATTTTCTGTGTTATTGTGTATTTTAGAAAATACATATATATATATATATATATATATATGTATATATAATAATAATATTATTATATATATGTATATATATATATATATATATATATTAATAATAATAATAATATGTATATATATAATATAATAATATGTAATATATATATAATAATAATAAATATATATATATAATATATATCTATAATATATATGTAATGTATATATATCTTCTTTATATATATGTAATAATATATGTATATATGTATATATAATAATAATAATATAATATAATAACTTATAAAATATATAATAACTAATATCTATATATATATACATATATATATATATATATATCTTTCATATATTCTTTATAATATAATAACAATATATATATATATATATATATAATAATACTTTGTAATAATAATAATAATTATAATAATGTATGTATATACTTTATATATATACGCACGTATAAATAGTATGAGATCTTTCTTTATATATACTGTTCTTCTTATATATATATATATATATATATATATATATATATATAAATATATATATATATATATATATTTATATATATACATATATATATATATATATATATATATATATATATATTTATATATATATATATATATTTATATATAACTCTTATAACTATATATATATATATATATATATATATATATATATATATATATATATATATATATATATATATATATATATATTTATATATATATATATCTAAATTATATAAATCCAGTTCTTATAATTTTGCCAGAAATTCTTTTGTTTTTATTTCATAAGCGATTCTGTTACCATATTATTATTATTATTATTATTATTATTATTATTATTATTATTATTCTTATTATTATTATTATTATTATTATTATTATTATTATTCTTAACATTATTATTATTATTTATTATTATTATTATTATTATTATTATTATTATTATTATTATTATTACATTATTATTATTATTATTATTATTATTATTATTATTATTATTATTATTATTATTTAATATATATTATTATTATAATTATTATTATTGTGTGTGTGTGTTTGTAATGTATTAGAGGGGTAGGTGTATTATTATTATTATTGAAACAAAGTATTAAACTGTTAATTTTATAATGGCTGTTTATAATAAAAATAAAAATAATTTTGCATTATAATTACGTTATACATTTGTTTCGGAAACTGAAATATTTGTTTGTCCTGTGTTGCGCCTGCATCTTTATGTCTTTACGGTACTTTACCATAGCATTTGGAGATTAAATTCATTGGAAAAGTGGTATATTTTTTTATTCTCAAATGGAAGGCAGAAAATTGTTGAAACAAAGCATATTTTGCTGTATTTCTATGTGGCATAATCTAAAATTGAGTTGAAATTTTGAATTTAACATATGATTCGGAGTCCTGGAGTCGAAAAGGCCACTTTGTTTAAGGGAGGTGGGTCGGTCGGCTGTTTTAAGTGGTCAGGTCGAATCAAATTGGGAATTTGAGTCGGAGGTCGAAAAATTTATTTTACTACTCCGCAGCCCTGGTAAAATGGACATTGTCGCAGATCGGCATTCATTTTCTGCTATGTTTGCAAACGATTGCCAGATTCATTCCATCGTAGTTCCCGACACGTCATTGACTGGGTTGGCGTATACAACTCCTTTGATTGGGCCCTAAGTAAAGAAGTCCAACGGTGTGAGGAGGCCAGGCAACAGTGCCTCCCCGATATATCCATCGTAAAGGGTAGTTAGTATTTATAAGCCCAGGTGCATTGCTATTTGAGCTTCAGTGAGGCACCGAGCTTTCCATCCCAGTGAAACCATGGAACGAAGATTTAGCTTTTGGTACATCTTCGAGGGCACTTTGAACCATTCCGTGAGGAATTGAAGGTTATTCTGACTGTTTTGGCGGTCAGGTGAAAAATAGGGGCCGAGGGGATTGTTACCCAGTAATCCCATCTACACATTACATTTAAATTCGTGCTGGTAATGGTGCTTCCTGATTGCATGAGGATTCTCCTGCGCTCACACGTGACTGTTCCGCTGGTTGTGAGTGCCATGTCTACTGAAGATGGCCTCATCTGTCCACAGCACCGACTCTGCTGGGGAAACATATGTTCATATTACACGCCAGACGAACCATTCACAGAAGTCGTGTGTGTGCGAGTCCTATATCTGGGGTGGGTAGTAGCATGCTGTACCAGTTGCCCGTGTGCATGGCGTCCATCTGCCGTCATTCTCATATTGCTGGGCATTGGAGCAGCTCAGGTTTCATCTCATACTGTTGGCAGTTTCGTAAATGGAGAATGTCGCGTGTGCCATGGTTAAAGTGGCAAAAATACCACATAATCTCATCACGTACCAGTCGGAATCACCAAATCATGCAGTACTAGTTGCTAATAATGCATGTTATGACGCGACGACCATTCGACGCCGTCTCTCGTTGGATACCGCACACGGCATATGCACGCCGCACTTCACTTGCATTCCCGTCGCACAATCCGTAGACGTGCACAATATAGACATACTCCTTGTTGGACTACGTGTGGAACATTTAAAAACGTACGTAATATTATGATACACAGATATTACGATAATGTGTAAGAGAATGCTTAGACGGGTGGGTCTCTTTGCTTGTATGTTGTGTAACCCTTGCAGATAGGATTGTATCAAGCAGACATATTCGAGTTTATTTAATACTGTTTGTCTTTTACCAACTTCTATATCTATATCTTGTTTCATGATTAATTTTGCCTTACTGCCATGTAGCAGTAATGTTTAACTTGTTCAACTGACTGGAATCTCAGTAACGAAACGTTAATAAGTATACATGTGCAGTATTTTAATGTCATATTGGTTTGGAGGAGTTTATTATTTGCAATAGCGTAGATGGCAGGGTGCCGATGGAAAAACATACGATCAGATTAACGACGTGTTGCAAAATCAAAAACAACTTTTTAGTGTTTTACCTTTTTAACTTTTTAAGTTTTAGTACTTATTTTCAAATTAATACGGCTCTTAGCCTTTTAAAGTTTTAATTGGGATTGACCATATATCCTGGAACTTTTGGGGTTAAATTTAAGTTCGTAAGTTAGTGGAAACTGTGAGTATTATTATGTCTGTGATTTTTTAACGTTTGAGTTTTATTTGCCTTTTTACCATATGACCCATCAGATTACTGATGATTTAGTTGGTCTTGTCTATTTTATAATCATAAATTTTAATAATTTTTATTTTAAGGTTTTTCTAAGAATAGTTTTTTTCTTTGCTTTATCTTTTTTGTACGTGATCTGTGTGTGTGTTTGTTTGTGTATGAACGGTTTTTCTTTTTACTCAAGGCTTGCAATTCTGTATGGTTTTGGGTGGGCTTCAATATGTATTAATGAATGTGATGTTGTTTATTTGTAGAAGCTGTGTACTCTACTGTTTGAATGACTGGACAGAGAGAAGATGTAGGGGTGGGCGCAGGCTGGGGTTCTCTATTGACTTCGCCAACGTTTCGTGGCCTGAGCTAACCATGAATCTGTGGAATATCATCGCTAACTCTCTACCTAACATTTTACTTCTGTCTGAGACCCAGCTAGCCAGGATTCTTTTTCAAATAAACTTAATATCTGACTTCTCTTCTTTTCTATAGTCCAGACTAATATGTTTGGCGGATGTGCCCTATAACTATTAGCACTCTATAACATCTTGAGAAATCTTGAATCCTAATTTCGATGTTATTCTGCGGCTTGTCTTTCTCCTACTACTACCATTATATCTTTGTGTTTTCTGCTACTGCTCCCCTAACGGAACAGATTTTCACCTCTTTTTTGAATATCTTACCACTTCTCATGAGACTGTTACTTCTTCCCATCCAAATGCTGAGATCATCTATTTAGGTGATTTCAACGTACATCACACTGAGTGGTTGGGCTCCTCTCACACTGATGTTGGTGGGGAGGAGGCCAAAACATTCAGTATTCTCAACGATCTGGAACAGTTAATTAAAGAACCTACGCACATACCAGATCGTCCTAAATAATTCTTGAACACGCTTCATTTGTGTTTCACCACTACTCCTTCTCAATATAAATACACCATTTTCCCTCCTATCGGTTGGCAACTCTGACCACAATCTTGTAGCTTTTAATTTTAAAACTTTTTCTTCAGCAGCTCCACCATGCCCCAAACGTACTCTGGCACTTTAATCGCGTGAAGAGCTAATTGGAAGGGCGTTGCGTCGTTCTTTACAAACTATGCGGCGGAGTGAATCTTGCTTTGATCGGAGGACGCTTCGGTCTGCTAGCGAAAGGTAGGGCCATGTCAGTAGGGTATGAGCGGGTTCATTCCATCTTCAACTAAATCTTTTATCTCTACAAAATCCATGGTTCGATGGTAATGTTCTCTCGCTCCCATTCAGGAAGACATTTACCTATCGGAGCATTAAAACTCTCGTTCTCCTATCACTCTTACTAATTTCCATTCTGCTCCGGAATCTCGTTGCGACTATGTTATTCGACCGACTACAGCGCAGCGCGCTCTGCACTAAAGAAAGTGCGACAACCTGCTTGACACCTACTGATAAAAATTTCTGTCTTTAAAAAGAAACATCTCTAATAACTTTTTGTAAATCTGCCTTTCATCTCCACTTATTATTCAGCTCGGCGGTTCTGGCTAACAACCACTATTTTAAGAAAAGGCTGTCTCTTCTGACTCCTTTTTCATCTAATTCTACCCCCTGGACGATTCCGCATCCCTACTCTTTGCTTCCATGTGTGCTTCCATACTCTCTCAGGTTTCCTTTGTCTCTTCCCGCGATTGCATGATCCGTGATGCCAGGATTCTGTGATCTATGTGAGTGTGTCAGGAAGGCTGAGTGGCCCGGTTGCCCTCCTGATTATTTTAAGAATTGCTTCTTTCCCCAGGCGGCCCCTGTCCTCTCACGTTCAACTCTACTCTCTATGCCTTAATATTAGTACATTTCCTCGGTGCTGGAAGCGCGCATATCAATCCCGGAAAAGGGCAGCCGCTCTGATCCTTCCAACTATCGTCCTATAGCTCTCACTTACATTCTATCTTAGATCTTTGAAACTCTTCTTAACTCTGTTTCCTGGATCATCTGGAGTCTCATTCCCGCTGCTGGAATGTGGTATGGCTTTCGACAGCCAGTTAGCCGGTGACATACTATCCTATGCCACTGATTTTATGGTCTTCTGCCCGCTCCAAAGAGACTATGGGGAGTCTTGGGTGAGGTGGCACTCGATATATCAAAGGCTTTTGATCGAGTATGGCATGCGTCACTCCTCTCTAAGCTCCCTTCCTTTAGGTTTCTCTTCTCTTTAGCATTTATACGTGTGTGTCAAGTTTTCTCTCTGAATTAAGCTCCATATCAGCACTCATCTTACCTAGTGGAACGACTTCTTCCCACACACTCTGTTAATTGTGGTGTTCCTCAAGGTTCTGTTTATCTCCAACTTTATATTCCCACTTTTCATCAACGATCTCCTCAGCTGCTTCTCTTAAATTTAACTCTTATCTGCAAATGACTCAACTCTCCACTCTTCTACTCACTTTAAATCTGCTCCCTCTTTTTGCATCTAGGTACCTCACTCGTCTTCAACTTTCAGGTCATTCTTTTCCGACCTGGATGGGGTTTCCTATGTGACCACTTTATGCTACTTGTGAAATTTAACTTTCTGTGACTGTGAATTACTTTACATCTCCTCTCCATAAACTTTACTTTCTCTATTTTTCCTGCTGACAGGTTCATTCTAACATCTCTACCTGTTGACAACATAAACATTCTTGGTCTGAACATAAACCAAAAATTATCTTGGAAACCTCATCATAACAGTTTACTTTAAGGTGGCCTCAAAGCTGGGAGTTCTGTTCAGGTTGCAGGAATTTTTTTCTTCTGCGCAGCTACAGTTTTATAAGGGCCTTATTCGCCCTTGTTTGGAG